>JALGBA010000149.1:0-115404 GCA_023970755.1 Azemiops feae
AGCACACTGAGAAACTCAATATTCAGGCAAATATTTTTTGGATGGTTTTGTTGTCATAAATGGAACTCCCACAGCTTTTGAATTTCACGGTTGTTTTTTTCATGGGTGCCCTGTCTGCTACTCTGAAAAAGACTTCAACAAAGTACTTGATTCAACATATGGTAACCTGCACAACCGTACTAAGATTAAAGAAGAGTACCTCAGGGACCAGGGCTATGCTGTGCGCTGCATCTGGGAACACGAATGGAGGGCCATGGTGGAGGATGACACTTCTTTGAAGCAGTTTCTAGTTGAGAATAAGCTCCCAACTCCTTTGAATCCTCAAGATGCTTTTTTTGGTGGAAGAACAAATGCTACATGCCTGTACTACAAACCAAAACCTGGTGAACAAATCTTATACTACGATTTCACCAGTTTGTACCCCTTTGTGAATAAGACCAAGGAGTACCCAATTGGCCATCCACAAATAATATTTCAAAACTGTGGGGACATAAAGCAATATTTTGGGTTAGCCAAAGTCAAAGTGTACCCACCAAGGAATCTCTATTTCCCAGTCCTACCCCACAAATCAGGAGGCAAATTAATGTTTAGTTTGTGTGCAACCTGCACAGAAAAACTGCAAACCACCCCCTGTAAACACAGTGATGAGGAAAGAGCTCTGACTGGGACATGGTGTACTATTGAATTGAATGTAGCTTTAGAAAAAGGTTACAGAATTGTTGAAATCTATGAGATCTGGCATTTTGAAAGAACATCAAATGAGCTATTTTCAGGTTATATGAACATGCATCTCAGACAGAAACAGGAGGCCAGTGGTTACCCTGACTGGTGCAAAACAGAACAGGATAAAGAGCAATATATTCAGGATTATGAAAAGATGGAAGGCGTCCACTTATGATGTGACCACATTGAAGTAAATCCTGCTAAAAGACAGATTGCCAAACTCTTCTTAAATTCACTGTGGGGTAAGTTTGGCCAGAGCACCAATCACCTGACCACATCCGTGGTGACAAACCCTGAGGATTTATTCAAATACCTTTTTGTGCCGTATTATGATGTTTCCTCATGTGAGTTTGTGGATACAGAGACAGCCGTTGTGACATGGAAAATAGCCAAGAACCACCCCACCAAATCCACATGCACTAATGTATTCATAGCCAGCTTTACAACGGCTTATGCACGGCTGGAATTATACAGGCTACTGGATGGGCTGGGCGATAGGTGCCTGTACCATGATACCGATTCAGTCATTTTTGTAAGTAGAGAGGGGGCGTGGACACCTCCTTTGGGTGATTATTTAGGACAGCTGACAAGTGAGATTCCACCAAACACTACGATAACAGAGTTTGTTGCGGCCGGTCCCAAAACGTATGCTTATGCTTTGTCCAATGGTGAAGCGGTGCTAAAGGTGAAGGGAATCACGCTAAACTGTGGTAATAGCAATAAGGTTAATTTTGACAGCTTGAAAGATTTGGTAGATGATTATTGTCTGTCTGGTGCAGAGAAAAAAAAAGAGATCAGGGTTGAACAGTTGGGGATTGTTAGGGTTAAGAAACAGTGGACCCTAGAAACGCGAGTCCTCCGAAAAACTTTAAAAGTAGTGTATAATAAAAGGTTATTAAAGAGTGAGGATTATTGTACGCTGCCTTACGGCTATTAAGGATGGTGGAAAATATTGCACAATTTGTACATCCTTTCTCCTGCATTATAAGCGGGCCGTCCAATTCTGGCAAATCTTTTTTTATCAAACAAATGTTAGAACATGGCGATGTTGCGTTGTCTCAAATGCCTCAAAATATTGTATGGTTTTATAGCTGTTGGCAACCTCTGTACAAAGAACTGCTTAATAAATTCCCTTATATTAAGTTTATGGAGGGGCTTCCGTCTTCTTTTGAAGATGATGATTTGTTTCCGCCAAATCAAATCACTCTAGCCGTGATAGATGATCTCATGGCATCGGCCGGTGACAGCGATCAAATAGAGAAGGCTTTTACACAATACGTTCATCACAGAAACCTGAGCATTATTCTCATACTACAAAACCTGTTTTTCCAAGGTAAGAAAATGAGAACAATAGCTCTGAATTCCAAATATTTGGTTTTATTCAGCAGCCCTCGTGATCAGATGCAAATTGTCACACTGGCCAGGCAGATGTATCCCACTAACACAAAGTATTTTTTAGAAGTATTCCAAGATGCCACTCACAAACCACACGGGTACCTTTTGGTAGATTTGGCAGCCACCACTCCAGAATCCTACAGATTGAGAACAGGCCTCTTCCCACCTGATTGGCCTACTGTTTACACAATGAAAAAGAAGTGTAAAAAGCAGTAGCCCAGTTACCTTAGCACTAGTTCATTTAAGATGTCAGAGAGGGTATGTAGAAATTGGGGGCTTTTAAAAATCTTAGTAAAGTCCGGACCAAGACAGAGAAAAGCCATCTTATGCAATGCTAATAATGACCTGGTGGGGGCAATAGCAGAAATAGCTCTGAACACCCTAAAAGGAAACCTTCCTCTGAAACCTTCACAATTCCGGTCTCTAAAGAGAAAGAAAGGTGTCATTAAAAAGTTGAGTGATAGAAAGGTCTCACTCAAAAAGAAGAAGCAGATCGTACTTCAGTCGGGTGGTTTTATCGGTCCCTTACTAGGGACAGCTATTCCGCTGTTGACTAGCCTGTTAGCTGGATAAACCATGGACCATGCCGAGAAAATGTATCTGGTGTCGCGTCATCAGATGGATCAGCTACAGGGAAGGCCGCCTACTATGGGGGCTATAGCCACTAACCGGTTGGATGATGAGATGCGTACCATTCTTCAGAGAGCTGATTTGTGTGAGGATGACAAGATTAAGCTCTACAATTCTGCACTGCAGAGGTATCTAAGACTGACCAGGCAAAATGAGTCTGAAAAGGACAGACTGAATCTCATTTATCCACCGGAAGAGCCTCGGCCACTTCCAACATTACCAGAACAGCCACCACATCCATCTCCGCAGGACACAGGGATGGATGAGATCCTAAGGGGTGTGAGCACCCGTTACAGGAAAAATGAGGAACTTTTGCTGAACAAAATGAAACAGCATCAGGACGTCTCAACCTGGGATGATCGCGGTACCTTTTTATACAAAGGGGTCCCTATTCCTGGTACTAATATTTTAGACTTGGTGAAAGGAGCCTCGCAACACCGAGCCCCTACTGAGAAGCGGAAACCTAAAGGCTGGGATGACTTTATGAATGCTATGGCAGAGGTGAATGTTCCAACCTCTGTGTTGGGGTCTACAACTGTTAAAGAGCAAATAGAAAAGTTGAAAGATTCTCTGGTTGTTAAGGATGAAACTGCTACTAGCCCCATCTCTGTTATGACAACCCCTTTTGGGACTCAGAAGACTCTGATTACCGGTACCCCCTCTAGCCCTTGGACATTAAATCCTAGAAGTAGGTTCAGGTTTGGTGACTGGCTCAATTTGTAAAATGAATAAAAACACAGTGAAACAAGTAAAAACGTTTAAGTCTTTTTCTTTATTTTACAGTAAGGCAAGCATGTCTGCATGCATTGGTGACGGTTACAGGTTCCAAGCCCCCTTCCCACCTTTATAGTTTTTACAAACAGCTTTACCATTTGATCATTTTTAATATCGGCATTGGAGTACAGCTTTAAAATATTTTCATAGGCCACTCCTTTAGACCGGTTCAGTAGAAAAAACGCACAGTGTTGCCCGCAGGTCACAGCGCTGGGGTGCTGCAGTTGACGTTGGTGAAATGTATACCTCTCAGCTTGCTGCTCTAAAAACATCACTATGGAGTCAGGAAAGTCAGGGCTATCCGGCGGCCTTCCATAAGAATCAAAAAATTCGCCATATCCGGGAGATGGGAAGTAGAAGGCCAGCCAGTGTTCACCAGGCAGAGTGTGAGGGTGGGTATTTACAATTAATCCAAAAGGTCTTTTGGAGATTTGTCTCTGGGGTAGCAGGTCACAAGGGTAGACCCCTAGAAAGGCAGTATTTCCAGAGAACAAGTGGAGGAGCTGCAGTGTGTCCATACTCACATATAATCAAAAAGCACATTCCTTGTGTGACTTATTTCAATAAGGTTTTCAAAGATTGCATAGAGAATCATGTTGACGGTGTTGGGGAGGGGTTGTGCAAATCTAATTTCGGCTCTGAGGTTACCATTCCTGATCAAAGAATAGTGCTCAGAGCACCCCTGATCAGGACTCAAGTCAAAACAATGCAAAGTATACCCTCGGTTAAACTCTTCCCGGTTGATTAACAGCGGCCTGTCTTTCATGCCTTTGCCTGTGGCTTGCACCATCTGCATGTACTCTCTCACAAAAAGACCGTGCTCATAATCAGGCTGAAGAGGCTTTGCGGGGATCTGCTCGCCATCACAATGCAGGGCGCAAAAATTGACATTGCAGTGTTGAAAATTGAACGGGTTTCTTTCATAATCCCCACTAAAAGATGCATTGTCCACAAACCCAATCACTAATTGTTTAGGTAGCTGCCCCAGAAATAGATTTTCCTGATTACACACAAGGCTACCTGCAGGAATGCTGTAAACCTTCATCCCCACTCGATCAATGGGGTATTTGGCACTGGAGGTGAGCAAAGCTTCTGCATGGCCAAGGCGCACTCCCGGGGCTACTTTTACACGTTTTACAAAGAGAGAAGCTGCCAGGAGCTGCACTTTGTAATTCTCATTGCCATCCTTCATCACGCAAAATTCATTTCTGCTTCTTGTGAGTTTGACTTTCACATGAACGCCGTTAATTAGCAGTCTGTCTTGAAAAAATAGATCGCTATGCAGAGGCCCTAGCAGGTCCCATTTATGACTACCGGCCGTGTGTCTTGCTCTCGCTTTGAATCCTGAGTTCCCAGCGGCTGTCAGTAGAGTACTCTCCATGAGGTCCGAGTCATCTTTGTAAAAACCTCCAGCTGTAAATTGGGTACCCAGCGCATCACTACCAAAGTTCAGAATCAGTTCAATCACGGCCCGATAAGAATAGCAATGATGACTCTGTGTAATGAGCCGATCTCCCAAGGTAACATCCAGCTGGTTAAACAGTGATGCTATGGGGTAGTTGGTCAGGGCCACCCTTGCCCCATCATCAATATCCGTCCCGTCAGCCTTTACAATCTTGCAACTCACATACAGCAGGGTGTTGTTTAAATCCGTGTAATGCTCACCATGCCCCGTGATAAAAAATTCCAGGGGCGCGTTGGGTGTTAGCGCTGATAAAGAAGGGATCTCGACATAGGTACTGTTTTCAATACTGGTCTGTGTAGGCGCCAGTTGAAAAAGATCCAGTTCTGATTTAACACATTCCTCTGAAGCAGAATGAATAAATGACATATTGTATTAGAATATGTCTTCCTTGTCACAGGGCTTCCTCTTCTGCGCACGTCTCCTCTTGGTATGACGGGTCTTTTTCACAAGTCCTCTCTTTTTAAACGGAATAGGCGGGCCCGATGCGTAATTTTTCCTGGCTATGAACATCCCTGATCCATCCTGCCCCCTCTCAACAACACGGGATACAAGATGCCCCGCAACATCTCTGGCAATGTTTTTGGCAGCAGATTTGACATGCGGCTTAATGATTTCTAATCCACACCTCAAAAAAGGCATTGCTTTTCGAAAAAGTCCACGGAACAGACCCCCTAAACCTGTCCCGTACGTAATGGGGGCTCCTCGGAAGCCTGGAAGGCCGCCACCGGCTTGTGCCCTGTAGTAAGCCACGTAGTCTTGAGGGTCCCCATGCTCCTTGATTACAACCATCCTTCCCTTTTCCGAGGTCTAAAATGAAGCTTGACAATCACCTTCCCGTGATAAAAATGCACGTTTTTGTCCTGGTCGGTTTTGATTTCTATACTAACGGTATCGATGTGATGTTTGCTGACCGGTACATAATGTGGACGGTCATAGGTCATTGTGACGAAATCATTGTCTTGCCCTCGCACAGGCACACAGCGCAGTAATGGCACATAGAAGTCACCCACTATCTGGAGCTTTACAATGTCTGTGTAAACATATAAGGTGCTGAATCCAGGGAACATACCTAACAGATGTCCAAGTTCTCCGCTAACTAGAATGGTATGTGGTTCATCCCCTTTAAGATTAATTTTTCGACCCACTGAATCATAATGTAGGGTTGTCTTAGGTCCATCCTTGGCATTTGATATAACCTTGTTCATATTTTCTAACAGTTGTTGGAGGCTGCTATAGTACCCGCTTCTCAAAGAAAAATGCCAACTCTTACTCTCGTTAGCAATTTCAAAATATCCAGGAGAAGTTAATGTGTGCCAACTATGCAGATACTGTATCTCTGCTAGCCCTACTTCCCATGACCCTGGAAGATCCAACGATCTGGCTAACTGAATAGTAAAATTAGAATTTTTGTTTTGGGGGAAAATTGCTGCTGATGCGTTGCTGGGAAGGGTGATGTAAAACTCCGCCATATCAAAGATGTTGTACTTCAGTCTCCTTAATCCAACTGTTGAACTTCTCTGGCCATCCAGTCCATTTGACTAGAAACTCTCTCTGTCTCCCCCGCCCTCTTTTTTGGATAATTTTCTCTATTCTGTATATGCGCTGTTGGTCAGCAGGAACCTTTTGGAGCTCCTCAAAGTAAAAAGCCCCCTTTACAGGGTCACCTGTGTAATCATTTAATCTATACACCGCTCTTTCCCCCCTTGTCTCCAGTTCTTTGACGATGAATATCTCATCTGTATAGGTTTGCAGATAGCCCTTTTCAAACTTACCCTTCAGTCTGGATACCCTGACATGATCTCCCATCTTAAGACATTTTTTCTTTCTTTTACTTTTTAAAGCTACCCCATAAAGCCTCATCCACACATCCCTTTCGTTAGACAAATTTACGGTGTTAGGAACAGCCCCGATACTACGATGGTAAGTGTTATTGTACCCCTGAAGAGTATCTGCCAAAATGTCCACATACCGATGGGTATTTCTAGCTGTGAAATATCTCCAGAGTTTGTTTTTTAGGGTTCTATTAAACCTCTCTATAACGGCTGCTTTAGTTTCACTATGGGTGACAAAATGATGAATGCCATAACGTGCTAAAAGTTTCTTCAGCGGAATATTCAAGAACTCTTTACCTGCATCTGTCTGTATTTTTCGGGGTGCGCGTCCTGTTTCAAAGATATTCTGGAAGGCGGATGTAACTTCCCTCCCTGATTTATCAGATAAAGGGGAGGCCCAGGCATATTTAGATAACACATCGATAACTGCTAAGATGTACTTTTTTCCATGGTTCTCCTTAGAAAATTTGGAGACATCTATGAGGTCAGCCTGCCATTGATGATCTAAGCCAGACACTACTGTTTTATTTCTAGGAAAATTAATTCTTGCAGGCTTATGAAGCATATAAGCATCTTGCCCTGACAGCCACGTCTTGACTTGCTTCATGGTCAGGTTTTTATCATGTTTTCTAGCTTCCTGAAAAAGGGTATTCACACCTCCATAACTCCCTACACATCCTGGTGTATAATAAATACGGCTTAGAAGCTTTTCATGCATTATACTGAAAGACCACTGACAAAATGGTCAAGCGTTGACGTTAACACAGTCTTTTATTGGTTATACAGAGTTCAGGGGGGTTGGCACCACCATCAGAAAAATATCCCTCATCACCACTATCAGAATCAGAAGATAAAGGGGCATAACACGCTATTTTACAATACGTTGACCCGCCTGTACCCCACAAATCATGTCCGCAGTCGCAAGCAAACCATTCTTTACACAAATTGCAGCTCTTTAACTCACAGGGTAGATAGCATGGTCTCTGGGATAGTTCAGAATCCCTGTTATAGTCTAAATCAGAAAAATCTGCAAAAGCATTGTGACCACGGCGATTACCACAGGAATATAAAATCGGGATGTCTTGAAGTGTTTGCTGTCTAGGTGTTATTAATTCGGAGTCTGCAAAATATAAAGCACATCCTGTTAGTGTGCTATCCGTTCCAGCAGCATTTACATTATCATAAATAAAAAGATATTTACTTACCATTGCTGGGAGATAATGTAGCATCATTCACCATTTCATAGGCTGTCCGGTAAGTACTCTGCACCTCATCGTTAAAGTTACAACACGCCATGCTACAGCCGTGCAAAACGGGTCTGAATAAAAAATTTTCTTTATCATAACCCCTGCAACAGATTTTGTTGCATTCTGCCGGTTGTGGCCTTGTGTCAGAGCGTGCAACGCTAGCTTCTGCTGTTGTTTTAAAAACAGTTTTGGAATCAGAGGTTGCCATCTTCAAAAGACTGCTGGAATTAAATCGCTAGCTGTTCAGGTCTGCCCGCACAAACTCCCCTGCCCCTTGCAATGACACGTCCTTGAGCATTACGCATGCCCAGAATCACGGGGGGAGGGGGGGGTATGACATGCCTGGGCATGTCCCAAACAAGGCCTAACTCCCCTTTTTTTACTAGTAGACACAAACACGAATCGCTGTCCTGACATGCTTGAACAAGGTTTAAACCTCTACTTGCCGCCTGGCTGCTTGCCTCTTGTGAGCATTTTAATTCCTGTTAATATTCCTTTTGTTGTAGGGGGGCAGAATAAATTTTATTAAGGCCGTGCTTCGAACGGTTACGTGTACATGGGGGTTTGAGGGTGCAATTGGCAAAATATGTGTCTTTAGATTTTTACAAAAGTAAAAACCAGGTTTTAAAAGGTCTGTGGTTTGTTTGTTTTTCCCCTGCATTTGAGGAAATGATTTTAAAACCGCCTAGAAATAAATACCTTTTTAGAAAAAAGGGGGTTTAAATGCAGGCCCTGGCTACCTTTAAGGGGCTCCTTTTTTCCCAGCTTTTGAGGCACTGATTTTTAAAACTCCACAAAAAATTAAAATCATCATTAGGGTAGAATGATTAGAAATAAAAAGCATTTTTTTATTTCACAGCTCCCAAAAGTAGGGCTTGTTTCCCAAAAACACAGGCCTCTGTTAATTATTCACTTTACTTAGCTTTTTTGGTTTTGAATGACCATAGTATTAATCTAGGGTTAAGCTAATCATGTCCCCAGAGGCTTGACTGCCACATCTTTCTTGATGGGGGTTAGGTTCAACACACCTTATCTGAAAATAGGGCTGTTAGGGTTGCTCAAGCTTATCTTGATGGGCTTAGGCCAACACGTCATATCCGACTAGGGTTATGACCTTGTGAGCCCTGCACCACGTGGGGGTGGATTATGCACATCACATCCGGGGAGGGGGTTATGCACGTCATATCCGGAGGGTGGGGGCTGAGCACGTCACTTCCTCTTAGGGCCATGCCCTGCTGACGTAATCAACACGTGGGTTTGTTTACTTTGATGACGTCACTGATCAAAAGTGCTGATAATTTTCATTAAAAAAAGGTATACACTACTACTACTCATGAGGTACAGAATTATGAGGATATTCACTTGTACAAATCCAGGTGAACTGGATTGGAATAGAAGCAGCACATTTCAGTTCAGTTCAATTAAGACCTTGCAAAAAAAGATTCACAAGGTGAGGGGGGAATATACTCCATGTTAATTAGTAATGTTTGAGGGGGCAGAATTTGTCCCCTTTGCTACCAAAAGAGAGCAAGAGAGGATCACAACTGCACATACCCCCCCATGCCCAAATCCCAGCTCTTTTCAAAAATAAAACAAAACCAATCAAAGGGTAGGCCCTCTTCCACCATGGGTGGGCTGTGACCAGAGCATATGATAGGCTGTGGGGGTTAATTTCTTTTTTAAAAACCATAAGGTCTTTCATCCTTTCCTTCAAGGAATATCACAACCAGCCACATCAAGGTACATTCCACTATCTAGTATTTTTCTAACCCCTGCCCCCATCCCCACATCCACAAATTCTATTGTTCCCACCTCCCTTTACTATTTTCATTTCTCCCAGTCTCCTTCATCTTGTTATAGATCTGTGGAACTGGAGTCAGTGTGTGGTAGCTGGGTTAGGTTTCTCTCTCTCTCTCTCTCTCTCTCTCTCTCTCTCTCTCTCTCTCTCTCTCTATCTATCTATCTATCTATCTATCTATCTATCTATCTATCTAGTAGGGAGTGACAGATGGTGGTCTCACTTTCCCCAGAGAATGAGTTCTCCCTACACTCAAGCGCATGTGAAGCATGTCAATCTCTACAGCTCATGTGATAACTCCAGTGGATGACGTGCTAGCCATATGGTCTGGCATCAGATTTGGTACCCCTCTGCCTGCTTGAAGCAAGCCACTTCCCTCCTCCTTTTGGATAAGACAGTGAGGGAGACGGGGTGGACCTCAAGGGGTCTTTCACCCCCCCTTTCCTCCCCCCATTTTTTCCTCCTTTCTTCCAAAAGATGCAGGGTCCGAGGACTTGAGGACTCCTCAACTCAGCTTTGGAGGTAAGTTATGTAAGGAAGGGACAACAGAAACTTAAAGACTGGGTTGCAACTTGTCTCATCTTACCCCACCCGTGGCCACTTTTTAAATCCCCTCTTGCAGTTGTTATCTTTCTCTTTTCTCCCCCCACCTCCTCCATCTTTTGCATGCCCCAATCGACTTGTATCTTTGAGGAAGAACAAACGAAGTGCAGGGTGGGAGTAGGAGGAGGTAGAAAAGCTATTGCTACATAAGATGTAATAGATCCAAAACCTCTTATGTAGCCAAGGCCGGTTTTGTATAGGAAGGAAGGTTATCTGACAACCTTACCAAAGGACTTTAAAAAAAGAAAACAAAAGCAAACAATTTGGTAATTTGTCACCCTGAAATAAAATTATGATTTTTAAAAGGTGTGGGGAGAAATGAACACACACACACAAACACATATACATACATACCGTGGCCTTATGGAATCAGATCTCCAGATTACGGGGGCGAAAGGCTCCCTGTCTTTTCTAATCTCATCTCGCAAGCGATTTATTCTAGCCTCGGGGTTTATCTGCGGCGGGGTTTGGTTCGTCGAGGGCCTCTCTCTCGCTCTCGCTCTCCCTCTCGCTCTCTCCACTCCCGTTGCCTCTCCACCCCTCCGAAGGCAAAATAAAATGACTGCAAACACTCGCGCACAAAATTGGCACGTGGACCCATCAGTTCCTTTGGCAGCTCAATCTTCTCCCAAGAAAATGGTCTCAGGTCTGGATGTGCGGGTGTTGGGGATGGAGGTGGGGGGAGGAGGGAGGGAGAGAGAGAGAGAGGAGCAAGCAGGAGGAGGAGGAAGACGGATCGGAAAGGGAGAATCTGCGGAAGATGCCACAGCCTCGAGGGTCGCTCTGAGAAGGAGGAAGAGGTAGAGGAGGATGGTACCATAGCCAGAGAAGGAAATTTGAATCCTTTCTCCTCTTCCGAGGGAGCACGGAGAGGACCCTCGGACGGAAAACCGGCGGTGGGGGGGGGGACAAAAACCGGGGCCCGACGGAGAAGTTATCAGGTTTTTGGCAAGCAAGGGAGGGACGCGGCGTGAAGATTCCGGGGTCGGTGGGGTTTCAGCTCTGCGAAGCGTCTATCTTCAGAAATGTAATGCTCGTTTTAATTCTTCATGGAAAGGAAAGGACCTAGGAAAAACTAAGTCAACTGATCCAGTTTTCTAAGCGGAGAAGGAGGCAGGAATTGGAGAGAAAAGTTCAAGGTTTAGCAGGGCATTCTCGAGATCTCCGCCTCAAAGCTGTGCTAGCTAGAGCAGCAGTCATATGCTCTAAAGTGCAGGGATGCAGATGAGACAGGTTTAATGATTTTTAATTTCATTAAATCTGGTAAACTAGTCAGAAGACTTAACGGGGGAGGCGAGGTTGAAAAACACAGCTCTGAGTCCCCACAGAAAACGGAGAAAAAGCCATTGTATTTCGATACAACAAGGGGGGGGGGGGGTTTGTAATGAACAGAGTTGAAACAGAAATATCAAGCTCAGCTTTGCACCAGTTCAGCGGGAAAACAGTGCCGACACCAATTAATGGTAATCAAACCAGTCGATTCAGGGAAGGAGTGGGGGAAACCCTATTTCAGGCAAATTCTAAACAAATCTTCCTGCCCTCTCCCCCCAAAGTTCTGTGTTTGTGTGTGAGAAGTATGTGCACATGCCCGTGAACATGTGCAATACTTTAAAAAAAATGAAACGAGGAGGAGGTAAGAAATCTTAGCTGCCGCCATGCAAAGGTAATGTTCTTCTGGGCAAATTGTTTGGGAGGACAGATTCATTTGGGAGGCAGCTCACTAAAGAGGTTTAGACAAGCTTTAGAACAGTGCTATCCTGTGATCTGGAGAGTGGTGTGTGTGTGTGTGTGTGTGTGTGTGTGAGAGAGAGAGAGAGAGAGAGAGAGAGAATGAGCAATTCAATTGTAAGGGACGGAGGGTAAAGATAATCGACCTATAGTTTAAAATCATACCGTAAAATGATATCATAAATAACTCCAACTCGGTTGGAAACAGGTTGAGGGTTGGGCAAAAGGTGGATGTCGGAAGAAAGTCATTTTTTTCCTCCCTCCAAACCACCCCAAGGATCCTGTGGCCAGGCTGACAGCAAAGGTCTTTTGGGGAAGGGAGGGCCCTGCGACATCTTGGCCTAGAAGATTGAAATCTGCACAGGTGATTAACTGACAGCGTTCCCAGCAATTGACTCAAAAGGGCTGAGAGACCAAATTATCCTTGGGTTGAGGGAATCTTCCAGGGGTCCAGGGTAGTTGGTTGGTGGCTGTTAAGAGCAACTTGTGTGACCATTTCTTGCTGCCATTCTTCCCTTCTTTCCTGCCCGCTCAATCCGTGTGCCTTTCCCCTCCCTCCCTTCTTCCCCGCCCCTATGTCACCCTTCAAGTCACCATGTTGACGCGCCTCTTCAGCGAACCCAGCTTGATCCCAGAAGTTCAGAAATTCTCCAGCTGGGCGGACGATTGTGAAGAGGATGAATCGAGCGACAAAAAGCAGAAAAGCAAAAGCTGCCCTCTCCAGGAGGAGCCGAACGACTCGGAGGTGAAAGAGGAGAAGGACCTGGGCGCTGATGGAGAGGAGGAGGAGGAAGAGGAAGGGGTCGAGGAAGCAGAAGGCGATCGGCCTAAGAAAAGGGGCCCCAAAAAGAGGAAAATGACCAAGGCTAGGCTGGAGCGCTCCAAGCTACGACGCCAAAAGGCCAACGCCCGGGAACGCAACCGGATGCACGACCTCAATGCTGCCTTGGACAACCTCCGCAAGGTCGTGCCTTGTTACTCCAAAACGCAGAAATTGTCTAAGATCGAAACCTTGCGGCTAGCCAAGAACTACATCTGGGCCTTGTCGGAGATCCTGCGCTCGGGTAAGAGGCCGGACTTGGTCTCCTACGTGCAGACTTTGTGCAAAGGCTTGTCCCAGCCAACCACTAACTTGGTGGCCGGTTGCCTCCAGCTCAACTCAAGGAATTTTCTTACCGAGCAAGGTCAGGAGGTCGGGAGATACCACGGGCCCAACTCCATCTTTGCCGTGCACCCCTATGCCTACCAGTGCTCGCGGATAACCAGCGCGCAGTGCGCCTCCAGCACCATGGCTAGCTCCCACGCCTTGCGGACGCACGCCTACTGCGCCACCTATGAGTCCCTCTATGGGAACGCCTCTCCAGACTACAATAGCTCGGAATACGATGGGCCCCTGAGCCCTCCTTTGTGCGTGAACGGGAATTTTTCCAAGCAAGACTCTTCCCCCGACCACGAGAAAAATTACCATTATTCTATGCACTACTCCTCCCTCCCAAGTTCTCGACCCTCCGGGCACAATTTGGTGTTCGGGTCTTCGGGAATGCGCAGTAGCGTTCACTCCGAGAACGTTTTGCCTTACGAGATCCACCTCCATCACGACCGAGGTCCGATGTACGAGGAGCTCAATGCTTTTTTCCATAACTAGCGCCTTTCCCCCTGTTCCCACCGTCGCCTTGGGCGTCGCGTTCCCCTACCGGTTCCACGGGTAACCGTGACAACTTGTAGATTTCCAGTGGACTGGAAAAAGGGAGGGGGTATTCGGGTGAAATAAACAGAAAGAGAGAGAATGGGGGGGGGGACACTAAATAGATCCTCGGCCTTTTCTGATATTCCCCGGTACTTTGTACCGAGAGCTGCAACTTTTTTAATTCAACTGTGAACCACTTTTCTCCTAACAGTTAAAAAAAAAATCGGAAGGGGGTGGGGAATAAAATAATAATCATTCCTATCCGTGAACTAACTGAGCGGGACGTTCTTGTTTTGAAGCTGGAGAGGGGTAGCCCCATCCAACAGCCTCGAGCTGAGGCAGCGGGTTTCAATCCTTTCGAATCTCGTGGAATTCGCGGGTCACATTCGGTTTTCAGTCGCTGGCTTCGGTTTAAATGTAAAGTCGGTGGAGTTTTTATGCGCCTTGGTTTCCGCGGGACTCCAAACGCGTTTGGGAGTCAGAATATAAACCGAAACTGCGACTTCCCTGCCCCCACTAAGTACTATGAAACAAAATCTGGTGCAATATATATGCTAACATAATTTTATATTTAAAACCAAACGAAAGGACTCTATAGCTAATAGACTGCTCAGCTGAGATTTTGCCAATCTGAAAACAAAGTTTTAGATCCAGATTGGTTTTATTAGGAGAGAGGATCACATTTTTCAAAATTAAGGCGGAGGGGAGAGTCAAAGTTTCACCCCATCCTAATAGGTTGCCTATGCTGAATTATGCCTTATGGGTAAATTATAATTTTTTTTAAAGTTCAATATGGCTTTAGAATAAAACAGTTTGTAAAGGGCAGGTGATGGGAGGAGGTCCCAAAGGTTCTTTTGAAAAGGCAACTGGACTTTCTTAGTTTTTTTCTTGAAACTGTTTTGCTTCTCAGAACTGAAGAAGCTTCTTGGATGAGAAGCAAAACGTTTTCAAGAAAAAAACTAAGAAAGTCCAGTTGCCTTTTGAAAAGCACTTTTGGGACAACCATGACCTGGGTAATTGAGAATCTCCATAGACATTTGATGGGAGGAGGGTTTCCATCCTTCCAGTAGCTGAATCAAGAATTCCCCGGGAAAAGGTATCTATGCCATCTGCAATCCTTTACTGTACATATTTATCTGGGAGTTAGTCTTATTAAGTTTAATAGGGCTTACTTCTGTGTAAACATGTATCAGCTTGCACAGGTTAGGGTGTTAAAATATTGGCAAACTTTAAATCAAACTTTCAATGCAGTGGGAACTTGAAAAAGCAATAAAGAACAAACAGATGATAAATATATTCTATCTCTATGCAAGTAGGTTTTGAAACTAGGGAAATAAATTTTTAAAAGAAAGGGAAAGAGGAAAAAAAAGTAACAAAAAGAATCCATATGAAATGTTAGAAATATGGACCAACAAACTTGCTGAGGTTTAAAATCGTGCCCTTTTTTGATTTGGGGAAGATGGACTATGAGAACTTTCCCTGGTATTTAACAATCACTGACTTTCTGAACCACCCTTGTAAACCGAAGTAACTTACTTTCCAAAATTTGTGTGTCATGCTGTTTTTTACTTGTTTTAAAAATGTTAATAAAAAATGGAAAAGATTTGTAAGAAATGGCAAAATGTTTTGTTATGCGTGGATAGGTGGGGAAATGCAAATATGCAAATTTTAAAGGGGATGTGAAGGGAATATTATTATGCTTAATATTTATGTTGGGTTATCCCCTCACCCCTTAATAACAACTTACATTCTTTCTTTCTGTAATGGGTTTTGGGGAGGGGAGGCATATGTTTATGTAACAGTACACCAATATATAAATCTCTCCATAAAAAAACAAAAACAGTAACTGCTAAGGACTCAGAGTATGTTTTCCTCTGACACAGTACTACTTCATTTCTTGTTCATTTGATGACTTTATTTGAGCAAGATGAGGATGAAAAAAATTGCCTCCAATTTTTCCCTCCTTTTAATATGACCTCCATTACCTTTAGACATACCAGCATTTTTAAAATTCAAAGGCAAAGAACTTACATTTCTGAACAAAATTTTTAAAACAAAACAAGAAAACTCAACATTTTACAG
Organism: Azemiops feae; assembly: GCA_023970755.1. Lineage (NCBI taxonomy): Eukaryota > Metazoa > Chordata > Lepidosauria > Squamata > Viperidae > Azemiops > Azemiops feae. The sequence continues at coordinate 15,965 of JALGBA010000149.1, forward strand.
AAAAATAAATATAACAGAGGAAGGGGAAAAAGTTGTAGACAATATGAAATGTCTATGGGACGCCAAAGGTGCTTTTATGTGTGTTTCTGTTCAGTTTCCTTAAGATGAATAAATATTTATGTCAAATGATATGCTAAACAAAAAAATATCTCAAAGTTTTGTTTTAAATAAGAAGAAGTATTTTATTGCTACCTGTTATCTATTATCTATCTATCCATCCATCCCAGTCCTGTCTAGTTCGGTTTATAGTAGGGTATTCTGAATTTTAGAGAGGAAATTTTGTTTACAGCTCCTTTTAAACAAAATAATACACAGCAAAAGGCAAACAGGTTCTAAAGTGCAGACCTTCTCCCCGCCCCTCCCACAATAACAGCATCCACATTTTTTAAAAATCAGGAACATGGAACAAAGTTTAGCTGTGAACTTCAGACTTTTAAAAAGATACATGATTGGGTAGAAAGAGGCAGGGAGTGTAAAATACTGGTATGTGGTGGTGTGCTTTAAACATTAATTTTTTGCTCCTTCCTGAACTGATTCCCAACATTTTTTGATGGTCTGAGAGTTGCAAGTCAGCTATGATCTTATTCAGTGAATTGAAGTAGCATTCTAAAAAGACAATGAATAACAGATGTTGACTTGACTCCCTCAGTATTAGTTTACTTCAGAGAACTAATGCTAAATGTATATATAGGCAAGATACCATTCTTTCATTACGGCCAAACATGTTTCCAAGAGAGGGGACTGAGACAAGCTCTCGATCCCAAAACGACCTCTCAATCCCAAGACAACTCAAGTCATCAAAATAACACATAAAAGAGTGCTTTGTGTGTTCAGAAAGAGACAAAGATGGTGAAAGAATTCAAATATATTTTAAGCAGGGCTTCTGGAGACTTATCAAATAGTTAAGGCTTGCTTAAAATATATTCAAATTCCATCTTTTCACCATCTTTGTCTCTTTCTGAGTACATAAAGTACACTTTTTATGTGCAGTGGAGTGGGGGAGGAAACCTACTTCTCATTTTATAAAGTCGAATGCGGTTTCCTCCTCTTGGACAGATGGCATTTACCCTATGCCCCCCTTCCTGCGTGCACACACACACATATATGCATCACTTCTCTCTTTCTTTCTTTCTCTCTCTCTCACACAACACGCCCCTACACAAAGCCACCCACCCCACACTACCCCACTTTCTTTGTGCTCACCTAAGCAAATAGAATTTCAAGACAAAGTAAGGACAAATGCAAATGATGCGTTCATGTTTTAGAGCAAGCAAATCGTACTGTATCTAGCAACTAAACATTGATAAATAATAAATCTTTGACAGTTCCTCTCCCACCCCAAAGGTTTATCTTTATTTATTGAGGGAGCTACAGTAATCTAATAAAGTCATCTTGGAACTGTCCAAATGTGTATGGTGCTGAACTGGAAGGTCTGGGAAAACGTTCCCTTGATCTCTAAAACTGCTTTCTCACACTCTGGAATTCTCGGATTTGGTTAGCATTCTTATCTGATATTCAAAAGCTGCATACAGAGACAGAAAAGATTTTGCTTATGAAGCCAAAAGTTAGACCAGCAGGCATGAGTTATGTCCCAGTAAAAATTCTAACAGATAAACACATATATTTTACTTTAGGTGGGTGTCCCAGTGTCCCAGTCAAGTATGAAACAGTTATTTGAAACCAGGGAAGAGAGAAATCAGATTAATCACACAGGGGCAACCACTCCAAATGTTTGTTCCTCTTTAGACAACCTAGCTCTAACCCATTCAAAGCCTAGTTTATCGCAAGAAAAATTGAAATTGAATTTTTGGCAGCAGAAATGGGGCTCTGGTGCCTACAAGTAACAGCAGCAACTTGAATAAAGATTATCTTGCCTGCCCCATGATCTCCACTGTTGACAGGACTATCCCCTAAAGGAGTTGAAGATGGCATAGGAGGGAAGCTTTATTAAAAAGCTCTATAATGCAGTAAATATCACTGGGTTCCACAGAACAGATCATATATTTCCGCTTTCTGCTGATAGGGAGAATTTGCTCACACGCTCTTGGAAAGTCTTGGGGAAATGGACAGTTTAAGTATTTCTCTATGTTTGACAGACATGCACACACTTTCTTTCTCTTTCCTGAAGTACTGCTTTTGAGGAGAAAAGAATGAATCTAATAATAAATAAATGTGAACTAGAAACCATAAGATCTTTAGCTTTTGAATAACTTCTGTCTGAGAAGTTTCATTAGCTATCATCTCTCTTTATACCTCTCCTTTTTTCCTTCATCACATTCTTCTTTCTCCCTCCCTCCCTCCCCTTCTTCATTATCATCCTTTTTCGTCTTCTTCTTCTCTTCCTCCTCTTTCTCTTCATCTCCTTTTATATGTAAATCTCTTTTCTCCCCTCATCTAATAAAATTTGGTTTTAAAAACAAACAGTACAGGTGGGGTGTCTTAAACAGCTCTTGGGCTCAATGCACACTAACCTCAGCCATTTACTGCCAGACCCAAGACCAAAGAGGACACAGGAATCCAACTGAATCCAGTTCTTTTTTTGCTTACACCTAATGGACAGTATCTTACCAGACTAAAACTATAACCTTCTAACCTACTAGTTATATCCTGAGAGATTCTAGGCTGTGGCTACCCTGAACCTCTTTTTCCCTTCCCCACACAGTTCAGGACTGTGCAGTCTCTTAATTTGGGCTTCTCTCGGGAATGTACTGCCTGTTGCTGGAATCCCCCCCTCCTTCTCTAGGTGCCCATACCATCACATTTACTCAGGTTCCAGAAAGCCCCCCACCCCGCGCACCTTTCTATTGCCTTTTCTTTTTCTGCAAGTGCATTTTCACCAGTTTTGCACCTTTCTCTGTCTTTAGCCTCAACAGGGAAAGCGATGGCCTCCCATGCTTGCCCCAGGCTTACAAATCAATGCTCCACTGAAACAAGAGAAGCATTACTTTGCCTCACAAGGTCAGGATTTCCTTCCCTTACCATTGGTGGCTGGGCATGCCAGTGCTTGAGTCCCAGGAAAGCCAGCTATACACTCCAAATCTACCTGAATTGTTTTTAGGCTGATTAAAGCACAAATCAGCTTCAATCCATGTTTTTCTGAAAATGAGCTGCACACATTCCCCCTCTGCTTAACTAGGGCATGGGTTTTTCACTGCTGTCTAGGCAAGACAGCTGCAGCTTCCTTGGAGAATGTAATTGGTATGCTATAACCATAGAAATGTTTTTAACCAGGTTTAAAACAGGAGCTCAGGACTGGAAGTCATGAGTCTAGAATAGATTGTCAGTCCTCCTGATATTCCTTTTCTCCCTCCTCAAGTTATCTACATATCTACATATGTTTTGTTTGTGTATGTAGGGTTTATTGGCAGTTTTCTGGGAGCCTGAACACCTGTGCAAGAAAAGTATACATACACATGCATATACACTTAGCCTAACCTTGCCAGTTGCAGATTCAACTACAAACAATTTCAGTCCTATAAACATCCAAATTTCTGAACAATTCATTTCAGCAGTCATCTTGAGTGACCCTTGGGTAAGAGGGCAGAGTATATATTGAAATAATAAATACAAATAGTAATGACTAAGGATGCAAAGGAACTTCAGTATCCTTGCATGTACACATATACAGACAGATAAATAATTCTTATTAGCTCTAGGTTTGCAGAAAGTGCTTGCACGCTAACATACATGAGCCATACCTGTTATTGAATATTTATCCCCACAAAAATCTTTGGAACATACTGTATATATGTACATTTGGAATATATGTTCCAAAGGTTTTTGTGTGGATAATTATTCAGTAACATATGGCTCAATTTCCAAACTGCTTAACTACATCCTCAGACCATCTATAGCATTTATCTACAGATTGACTACATTATCACACCAATCTTCAGATCCCTATTTTATTTTATTTTTATTTTTTTAGAAAAGAAGGAAGGAAGGAAGGAAGGAAGGAAGGAAGGAAGGAAGGAAGGAAGGAAGGAAAGAAAGGAAGAAAGGAAAGAAAGAAAGAAAGAAAGAAAGAAAAAGAAAGAAAAAAAGAAAGAAAGAAAGAAAGAAAGAAAGAAAGAAAGAAAGAAAGAAAGAAAGAAAGAAAGAAAGAAAGAAAGAAAGAAAGAAAGAAAGAAAGAAAGAAAGAAAGAACTGTTCTTTAGAAAGACCCTGAGAACCTAGCATTTACAGTTATTTTATCCTATGAGAAAATAGTGGACGATTGGCCACATATGAACCTACACTGGAACTTGATGAAAGTGAAGATGAAAAGCTCTTTTCTCCATTCCAAAAGACACAAGCTCTTAAGGCATTGGCCCGTTTCACATGTGCCTATTTTCTTGAAGGGCTACCGTATATATGTATAGTATAGATACCTGCACTGTCTTATGAGATTGCATACGTGGAAAACCCTTTCCAAGGCTTCCAAGCTGGTGTGAAGCTGGTATGAAGCACATATGAAAGCTAGGAGGGGGCATATTTCTTGTTTTCAGATGCCAGTAGTCATATGAAGATTGTCAACTCAGACATATTTTCTTGGAAGTAAATTCCATTTACACTTTAAAACACTGCAGCCAGTCATTATAGACATGATACAGAAGCCTTCCCATCTCTCCAGTGTGAATTGTTTGAAGCCATCAATCTACTGCATGTGATGAATAGAATAGAATAGAATAGAATAGAATAGAATAGAATAGAATAGAATAGAATAGAATAGAACCTTGGAGGTCTTCTAGTCCAGCCCCCTGCTCAAGTAGGAGAACCTATACCATCTCAGACAGGTGAATGTCTAGTCTCTTCTTAAAAATCTCCAGTGATGGAGCGCCCACGATTTCTGGGGGTAAGCTGTTCCACTGGTTGATTGTCCTCACTGTCAGGAAGTTTCTCCTTAATTCCAGGTTGCTTCTCTCTTTGATCAGTTTCCAACCATTGTTTCTTGTCCTTCCCTCTGGTGCTTTGGTGAACAACCTGGCCCCCTCTGCCTTGTGGCAGCCCCTCAAATACTGGAATACTGCTATCATGTCTCCCCTATTTCTTCTTTTCTTTAGACTAGCCAAACCCAAGTCCTGTAGCCATTCTTCATATGTTTTAGTCTCCAGGCCTTTGATCATCTTAGTTGTTCTTTTCAGAATTTTTTCCAAACTCTCAACATCTTTTTTGTGATATGGTGACCAAAATTGGCTGCAGTATTCCAAGTGAATTTAGCAATAGTGAGTATGGAGGTGTATTTATATAAAATGGCATATAACTACATGTCTCTGTTATAGGAATAAATAAAAACAGCCTGTCACAGCTGGTCAAAGAAGATAGGGCAGACACTTTATCAAAAGACTGGTTCACACATGTGCTATATGAATGCTCATTGCCCTCAGCTGGTTCACACATGCTTGTCCTTCACTTGATTTCTCTGTGAGATGTACCAACATTGAAATCCAGGTGCTGTGTGAAGGGTTAGATTTGTGAAGGTGTTCTCCCATAAGCCAATTCTGTTTTGCTGTGGCAGCCAGAAAAGAGAAGAAGGCAACCACTCAAAATTACTCAGCATTGAAAGACTCTCAATTGACTGTCTGAACTAGGTGACAAGGTCTTCAAGAAGACACTGGCTGAGAGGATTATTCTGCCAGCTTCTGGTTTCTTCAAAGCAACACCTACTTCCTTAATGCTGGCAGGTGCTTATTGACAAAAGGACCCTGATCCCCTTCCATTGCCCTTGCCTCATGCATACCCTTCACTGTAACAGGCCCTCCTCTTGGAAAAAAAAAGTACACATAGAAATTACAGCAGCATCGAGTAACATGGGTAAATATCTCTCAAATGCTCATCTGCTCTGCTCCGAGCTTCTCAAGGTATCATCTTCCCCAACAGGGTGCCCTCCTCAACCTGATAGTTTGGAACTACAATGCTCAGAATTTCTAGCCAGCATAGTCATAGAAAGCCCAGCACATCTGGAGAGCACTGGGCTGGGGAAAGCTACTGCTAATTACAGTAGCACCAGAGGTTCATCTAGAATGGGAGACTGTCTTGAACCCAAGTCGAGTTGAGGACAGAAACTAGAATTTAGATATGAATGTATTAATCACTATTAACATCTTCATTTTCATCAAGGTAACATATTTTTATATGCACCGAAAGGGAGGGGGGAGGAGGGAGGGCCCAAAGACGTATGTTTGCTACATCAGGTGACGCTCTTCGAAGAGCTACTGTAGTTGGTTTTCTATAAAGTGACTTACTAGCGAGATCAATGGACGTTTGGGAATGGTCTACTCACAATTGTCAACATATACCACACAGTCCTACCTTACCTTCGGAAGGAAGGGAGGGGGGAAACGCTTGAAAGATGCTGAGAACAGAAGCTTGTTGCAACAAGAACAGGTGGGAAACTTCCGTGTATGTTTAAAAGCGGATATATGTTTTAACACAAACCTCCCCACTCAGAAGTTAAGTACTGGGAAATTCAATGGGATTTGCTTTCAAGTAGATCTCTGCAGTTAAAAACGTATCAGCAATGTAATAAAAGACTCTAAAAGGCTGCTGTTGCTTTTTTAATCTTGAGCCGTGACTGCTTCGGAAGAGTTTTGCTTGTGCGTTTTTGATACAGAGAAATCAAGCGTCAGTTCCGGAACATAAAGTCTTTCCCTCCGGGTAATCCGAGACACCAGTGATTGGTGTGGAATCGTCCGTATCTTCGTGCTTTTTCAGAGTAGGGACTGAGCGGCACCCAACGCTGATTTCCTTCCCCGATCTTTCCCTTAAAGTGAGTGCCACCGCGCCAGGCGCCTTCCTGAAACCATTGACCTCCCTATAGTACCAGCCCATCAGCCCTTTCACCCCTTTCTCCCCCAAATGAGGACAGCTAAATCCACCGACTTTCAGGTCCTAAAATAAGACCCTGGCTAGCCGAAGTACATCGTACAGTACAATCTACATCTCCCAAACGTGGGGTGAAACCGACGCAGGGAAACGTAAGAGTGATTTTTCGGAGAGTTTCTGGCCCCAGGTTCTCCAAGTGAGCTTAGAACCAGACAGGGGAAACTAAGATGTGTATCTTATTTCAAATCGTGTGTGTGTGATTGTGTGTATGTGCGCGCGCACACGTGCATGGAAATATGAAATCCAGCTGAACTCTACCTATGTAAGAATGTAAGTTTGGTAACTTTGGAGAGACGGATGCCAAAATAGCTGCAATATACATACATACATATTTACAGCAAATCAACTCAGTCTCTTAGAAAGTTTTGCTGATGGGCAGGGGAAGAAAAGCGAGAAGGAAAGTACAGGTAGCTTTGTAGCTAAAGGGCAGGTAGCTGTACCTTGAAAGCATGTGTGTGTGTGATGAAATATCCGAGCATTCCCCCCGCCCCCCCCCTTTTGTCGGCTCCTGAAAATAAGAGCAGGACATTTATTTCTGGATTTCTCTTTTGCAGTGGGTGGATTTCTTCCGTCTGTGCGAGGGTAGGGTCTCTGTTGCGGCTGCTGTTGCTGGACCCCTATCTCCAGCTAGCTAGCTTAGCTGGCGTCTTTCTGGTTGGCAGCGCCAGCTTCCCAGTTTCCGCAGTAGTAAAAGAGAGGTTTTCTGTAGGGAATTAGATTCCAGGCTGTTGCCCGTGCCAACTGCCAGCCAAGGGCCACTGAAGAGAAGTGGTTCGTTTGCTACAGCGGAGGATCGGACATCTGTTCACTCCAGAGCGCTTTTTGGATCTGGGCGGCGGGAAGGGGGGTGGAGAGAAATCATCAATATACCTCACCTATAAAACGCAGATATGCCGTTTAGGCAAGCTGCCAATTGAGAGAGGTTTGGGGAAAGGCCAGGAATGATTTCACAGAGTATTTGGGGAAGGTGGAGCTCCCCGCCAAAAAGCACCCTTCAACTAAACCCCAATTTCAGATTGGGAGCGCCCCTCATCATTTGTGACCTCGCAGGCACCCCTGTTTTCTTTAAAGATGAAGCGGTTTATCGGGAAACAAGACAAAGCACAGGTTCTAACTAACCCTGAAGATTAGCCCCGCTATGAAGTGTGCTTCAGGGAGTTACCTGTGGCGGCCTTTCCCAGGTGACGAGGTGCTCTGAGGAACCTTTCACAGCAATGACAGTGCATTTCCAAAGAGGGCTGCGAAGAAAGAGGAGTGGAAGAGGCCTGGGAGGAGACCCAACTCGCTACAACACACCTACAATAGTTAAATCTCTGCGAAAAGCCCGCCGTCACGGGCGCTCACTGCATCTGCTCGCTCCGGAGCTGGGAAATGACTTCTGCTTGTCACTCTTTGGAAAGAAGTCCAAATTAGGATCCGGAAAATCCTTTTATTATTATTATTAATAAAACGGGTCATTGTGCGAAGCGAGCTCCCCCCGCCGCCCTCCATTCCCTACATAGCCTTGTAACCCACCTTCTTTACTGCAAATAGAATTGGAGCCTAAAAAGACTTTCTCTTACAAAGTTGGGGGGGGGGGATGAACTGCCCCCTTGGTTCTTAACTGCAACTTCCCCCACTGCCCTGCGCTAAAATGAGGGACATTTTCCTATGTTTCTCTTTTACATTTTACTATTGTTTCCAAATCCAGGGAAATGGGGAGGGAGAGCTAGCGAGCGACTAAAAACATCAAGACCCGTGCCAAACGGCCCCATGGCCCCATGGCACTTGAGATGGGGGGGAAGGGGAGGAGGAGGAGGAAGAATTAAACATCTCGTCTGTATTGATTTATTTCATAGGTGAACGGTGTGAGAAAATATGCATTATAAAAGAATCTCATGACCGTCTTGACATTCTTCCATGTCTACCTGCCCACCTTTACTTTCTAAAGTAAAGTGGTCTAACTATAGCCTTTTCCAGTTCGCTCAAAAGGTCTGCCACCGTGTCAGAAATTGACAGGCTCCGGTCAACAGGAGACGGCAGTGCGGAACAGAGTTCCCTCTGTCGGAGACGCTCAGAGGCTGTCCTAGGATGTCTCCTCACGGCCGAATGTGGAGGAAGAAAAGTAGAGGATCGTGCTGCATCCAACTCCCACCGCACATCCTTGGAAGAAAGTTGCGACGCAGTAGGACAGATTTCAATTTGTTGGAAGGGGGGAGTTTGCCGAAAATGAAAGAATTTAGGATACCTGTAGCAGATACGTACACAAACATTGCAGCCTGATTGGCATTCAAGATGGGATTAAAAATTAAATAATCGATAATTTATTAATCTGTACTGATGCTCCAAAGTGAACCAGTCTGTATTATAAATAGAAAAGCAGTCCACTAAATCTCCGAGGGCGATTTCTAGGTCTATATTCTGGGGCGGGCTCTTTTTTCTTTGGCAACCAGACCCCAAGAGGGACAGATATGAAGACTGATGCGAGGGGAAAATAAGGCCGGGGGTACGGTTGGCATTCCCACTCTCCTGAGTTGAGTCGAACCGCCTCTGTTCGCGGCGACGAATGTCACAAATCGGGGCGCGTTGATAGCGCGTCCTTCCCTTCTTGCCTTTTGCACTACAGTACAATTTTCCGGTTTCTCCTCCTTACCTAAGGCCAGAAGCAGACTGCTTCCTTTAAGTCCACCAAGTTAGGTCTCCACACTAGCCAGCCTCCCTCGGGAGAGGCATCTCTGAGTACCCCCTCTTAAAGTGGACCTCGGAAGCGAAAGAGATTGAAAAGGGACCGAGACTAGGAATTGCGACTTGCAACGCTTTTTGCCAGCCAAAATCGCAGACTGGGTTTGGGTATTTTTTATTTTAAACCAAGATTATGAAGCTTCGGTCCAGGGGGAACTTGGTGCCATTCGGAGCTCGTGCCAGCTGGAGGGAGGAGAGAGGAATAAGGCAGAGGAGGGGACAAACCGCGTCTGAAATTCCAGGACATCTGTTCGCTATATATGATGGCGCTCCTGATAAAAAGGCCCACTAACCGAAGAAGCCAATATCCTTCCCTTGCCGATTTTCCCGGGGGTGGGCGTGTTTTTCGGGGGAGCGGGATCGCTATTTCGTATTGCACGTGGGCAGTTCGCGACCTTGAATAGCAATGCCCTGCCCAATGCGCTTTCCTTTTGTAGTGTTGAGGTTTGGGGGAGGGGGCTGCTGGGTCTCCCAGAACCCTGCCCTACACGAGCGATCTAATTAGGGATGCAAATCCTCCCTTTTTCAACCCGAGCTGACAGAACCCCGATTTTGGCAGGCTCCTGCGCAAAGGTTAGAGGACAAGCCTGGTGGCAGAAGCCCAAATCAATTACTCCGTGCCCCTGTTATTACCAGTTTAATTTGGATAAAAGCGTAAACACACAGCGCCCAAGCCCAAACCTATCAAAGGTTGAGACGGTCGGAAAAGGCAGCTCAGGCGAGTCCTCCGCGAAGGCACGTACAGGGCTTAGAGACAGCCTAAAGGTCGTTGGAGTGGAGACAAAGAAGCAGGAAAGGTGAGAGGCGACCTGCCAAATTCACTGGCCGTAACGGAGGACAACTTTCACCAGCCAACCAGTCCTTCCCCGCAATGAAACAAAAGCGATTAAGCCACAATTCCTATACCTACCTCCTTCCTTCCTCCCTTCCTCCCTTCCTTCCCATTCCCTTCTTTTCTCTTATCATCCCCCTTTCCTCCCGTTTTTCTTTTTCCCTCTTATCTCAACTTCTTTTTTCATCTTTCCCCTTTTCATCCATTTTGCTCCCTCTTTTACTGTTTCCCATTCCCTTCATATGTTTTTCTCCTTCTCTTTAATTTCCCCCTTTTCTCTATCTTTTCCAAGCATCTTTCTCTTTCCCTTTTCTTTTTTCTGTTTCCTTAGCAGTAAAGTCTCCTGAAAACAGATGAAAAATAATATTTTGGTGATTTCTTTTCATGAACATTGGAGGCTGTGGGAAGAAGGTTGTTCCAATTATTTTCTGTTTCCTTTTCCCTTCTTTGTTCTTAATAAAACAGCACATTAGACACAGGCTATAGCTGGCTGGTCAGTGTCCACTTACATATTGGAAATGTCAAAGGAACTAGATCGGGAAATGCCGGAGATGCATGAACAGTGTGGTAGGGGTGGGAACCTTGAGGGAGGATTATAATGCTGGACAATACAGGGTGACTTAGTGGCATTGGCTGGAGGGGCACCTGTACTCTTTATCCCAGTCCCTTGTAATCTAACACCTTTATTCCAGGTCAGCCTTCCCCAGAGGGTGCCCTCTGCATAGGCAGGACTATAATCCCATGGTCCACAGGCAGCTTTGGTTGGCTGTTCTGAGTAACAATAACCAGAGTTGTAGCCTAGCAGGGCTTGAAGGCATGATCCAGAAGGCTGTTGTAGATTAGCTGCCCATTCCCTCACTTACTGCCTTCTTTTGCTGTGGCAATTTTTATTACCCCGAACCTCCTGAAAAGCTGACCATCCAGAAGGACATTTTCCAAAAAAGCTAGCCAGCAGCTGTAGACAATTTGATGGATGAAAGGGGGCAATTTTCAAACATCCAATATTTGTAAAATACTTTTCACACTAGAAGCATAAATTAATAACACCACCACTTTCTTCCTCCACTAAAATAATGTAAAGACACAAAAACCATTGTGGCAGATTCTTTCTTTGCACCTTCTAGTTCTCTTTCCCCTTTAACTCCTCCTTCCTTCTCTTCTCTCCATCCCTTCTAAGCTTCCTTCTTTAAGAAGCCAAGTCTCCTTTTGTTCTTGGGATCATGACAGGGTCACTACCCACACTTTTCTGTCTATTCTTCTGCTATGCTCTGTGAAGTACACACACAGGTCTAGCTGCTTTAAAAGCCCCCAGAGCTGAAAACTAGGACAGACCTGTGTCCTCTCAGGCACAATGCACAACAGATCCCTCCTGAACACATTGGAATAGGAAGTACAAGGTGGTCTGTTTCAAAGAAAGAAGGCCAGTTTATCTGAATACACATGCAGGCAGGCAGACATAAATGCTATTTCACCACTGTCTTCTTGTTTGTTTTTTATGGTATATACTGACTGGAAGCAAAGAATTATTCCTGATTGGTTTGCAGAAATGCTCAGAACCAAGATAATACTGAAATGGATAAAGTCTGGCAGCAGTCCTAAGGAAAAAAATAAGATAGAAAAGATGAGCTCATCAAGTAATTGATGAGTTGGAGAACATTTTCCAAAATTAAAGTCCTCTGAGGCTTAGACTGATTTTCATTAAAGAGAACAAACCTAAAACAAGTACATAAAAAGTTGTGGGGAGTACCATACAGGCAGATGAAGGAAGGAAGGAAGGAAGGAAGGAAGGAAGGAAGGAAGGAAGGAAGGAAGGAAGGAAAGCCCCTCTAAAAATATCTGATGCTTATTTACAGCAAAACAGAGGAGATATTTCTTCACCCAGTGCATTGGTTTGTTCTTTCAAACATTTTTTTCTTCAACCAAAAAGGTAACACTGACTGACACCCAATCAGTAAAAGAAAGACAATCCTTCCCTGCAGAAATACAGTCTGAAAGGCAGGTACCAAACATTGTTGAGGGCTGGGGAGGTGGGGAGTGGGAGAGAAAGGGACTCCTACCTTTACAACAGCCAGATGGAATAGGCGCCGACAGGTGCCAGTTAATGCAAGAGATTCAGTGCCACAAAACTGGATCATGGTTACTATCTTAAATTAAAAATGCAAAGGACAGGAAATAAACAACTCACCAGGGATACTGCAGATCTATAAAGCATGGACTTATTCATTTTAACAATGAATAGAACCTCTTTGTTTGGAGAAAGTGTGCCCACTGATTCCTGCGGCTGTCTGAATCCCAGGATGTCCTGCTTGTGTCCTTCCAGAGGCATTGGACTGACTGCTGACAGAAACTAAATGCCAGACCAGGGGAAAAAAAACTTGGGTCTCATCTAGCTATGTAATTCTTACATCCACAAGATGTAAGCATTCTGGAGAATTATGAGAATCTTTGACAGACATTCCATAGACTCAGAGGACAAGACATCTCTGTGCACAGTATGCAGAAATGCATTGCAGGCTCTCTCAGAGTTTTCACGCCTACAAATTCTCTTGCATCCAAGCTATTAGAATGGACATTTTGTTGCTAAGTGCTATTCACTGCAGATTAATGGAAAGGATTCGCCAGTGTAAGACTTTCTTTAAATTATTACTTTCTTATACTTTAATATACAAAAAAGAGGAAAGAAAACAAGGAATGCAAAAATTCAGAATAATCAGGTATGGTACAGCAGTAAACAGCAGCTCAAAAACAAGCACAAGGAAAACTTATTATAATACATATTTAAGGATCTGGGACAACACCATATTTCCATTTTTTTTTTATTATACCCCATGCTTGATTAGTCACTAACTCTTCATACATTGATAAATTTCAGTGTTGCAGAATATAAATCAAAATTACATTTACTTTTTTAGATTATACTATTGTTTCTAAAACCATATTAACAATGTCTGGACTAAAGCAAAATAAATGTGGGGAAACCCCATATCATATCTGTATCTCCATCATCTTATACTTCTAAAATAACAAAGTTGACAACATTTCAACACTTTTAAACATTTTTCTGAGGTGACCAATAAACATGAAAAATATTTTGTTGAGTTGATCTCATTTTAAGATCATAATAAAATATTGTACAGACAAGTTTCAGGCCAGGATACAGCATGGAAACTGTAGTTTGCTCTTGTGGGTGATCTTTGTTGGGACAAGAATTGGGAGACTGCAACCTTCCTGATCCTCCTTAGTTTCTCAGCAGCTTTTGATACCACTAAGCATGGTACTCTTCTGAAGCACTTCCATTGGATTGAAATAAGGGGACCTATTTTGCAGTGATCATCTCCTTCCTGAGAAGGAGGTTCTAATCAGAGGGTTGAAAGAGAAATCTACCCAAATACTTCTATGTTGTGAATGTCTTCAAGGAAAATATAAAGCCCAGGTATATCATAAGATGATGCCTGTCTGTTTCTATTTGGAAGCAACTCTGCTATAAAGGCCCAGGTTGCAAAGACACACAAGTACTTAGCTAATATGGAGGCAATATATACTGTACCTGAGACAAAATATTAGACTTAAAAACATACAGTCAAAATAACAATCCTATGCAACATTCCTAGTTAAATTTTTAATCTATTTCTTAGAGTGAATTGATGACTGAAACTAAAATCCCCTGATTGCTTGCTTTTCATAGCCTCAATACTCAGCTTGTTTGTATCCTTCCTTAAGGAGAACTGCCTACATTTTCCAAAAGAACAAAAGCCTTTCCACTAGGAGAGGGAGGAATTTGGGGAATTGGCTTTTTGTTATGTGCTAAAAAGTAAGCATCTCTTCCTGTGAAAGATGCATATTGGGGAAGTCTGCTTGAGTAGACATAGGTATTGGGAATGTCTAGGTTCTACTGGCTGGCAAGAGAATGCTATTCACAATAAACCCATTAATTATAATGCTGTTCCACTCAATTCAATCATGTCTCATATGCCCCTCTTTTTTTCATTCCATATACAGTAAGTCATTGCCAAGTGATAGCAAGGTATAAGATGTCTTGGAACTCAGAGGGCTATAGGTGATCAGTCACTTTTACACTTGTCTGCTTGAAGCTAGGGATTTCATTTAAAAACTCTATTTTTAGATTTGGTCAGATTATTACTCTAGTCCAATATTGCTTGCTTGTCAAGGTTCTGACTAATGAAACACTTCAAAGAACTTCCAGGCGTTGTTTATCCTAAAAAGTCTTTATTCTTTGTGTAACAGAGTGTCGGCACGGCATGGATGGATGCCAAGATCTGAATTTCCCCTCCTCTATTTGCAGTCATAAATCACGTTCTCCAATCAGCCCGAAGGGCAAAGGTTCACTTCCATTCTGCAGCCCGCGTATTCCTTATCTTAATTACTCCCTACACACATTCTTTCTCCTCCCCTCCCAGCATCATCTAAGTTAACTCTAAAAATACCAGACAGTTTTGCATATTTTGTCAAAGCAAGAATATCCAATATTAGCAGCGTTGACATTGCTATTATTGACTGTGATTTTTCTAATTGGGCAGTGATTTCCCTTATTATTCGTTTCATAATGGAAGATACCCATGGGATCTTCTGTCTGAAAGCATGTGCTCAACACTTCAACCAAGATCCTGTGATGCCATGCATTTCCATGTGCTCTTTTGTACTTATTCCTTGAGCCCTCCTGAACCCCAGTATGGATGAACTCAAAGGGATTGACTAGGAGGGCCAAAATGATCAAGTGGACTATAAAGTCTCTTATCCATGGAATGATGCAAAAGCAGTCTTTTTGAATCCTCAGAACAGCTGTTTGTGCCCCTTTCTTTCCTATGTGCCCAGCCAGCTTGCCCCACCATTTAAAAGCAGAAACATAATAATGTAAACCCTAACAAGTCTTAGAATTGGTTAAAAAAACTCTCCCCCCCAAAAAATAACTCTTGTTCAAACTCCAGAAGACAATAGACTATTCTGCCCCCTTCCCAGAATGTGATATGGCCCCATCCTTTTGTTGCTGTTGTTGTTGCAGTATATCCCATTCCTGCTACCTCTCCTGAAAAATTAGGTCAGTAGATTTCAAAATATTGCATGGAAAACAACAACTGGAACAACAACTGGAACAACCCACATACCCCTTTCTTGCCTTATAGGCTTATGATATTTCTCAGCACTTTTCCAAGAAGTCCCCTTCCCTCTGAGAGAATGTTTGCAAACCCACAACATCACTCCTGCAGCTCAGTGTGTAAAAACAAGCCACAGGTGTCAGGTTTGATTGAGTATTTTGACCAGACATGTATAATTCACCCTACCTCACATAGCAGGTCCCTGGAAAACTGGATTTCTCCATTCCTCTTTGACTCCGCTCCTGCCCCCATCCATTCTCTCTGTTCCCAATTAACAAAGGAATACAGATTGTTACAAGTACAGGTAGTCCTCAACTTACAACAGTTCATTTAGTGACCGTTCGAAGTTACAATGGCACAGAAAAAACTTATGACCGTTTTTCACACTTATGACCGTTGCAGCATCTCCATGGTCATGTGATCAAAATTCAAATGCTTGGCAACTAACTCATGTTTATGACAGTTGCAGTGTCCCGGGGTCATGTGATCACCTTTTGCGACCTTCTGACAAGCAACGTCAATGGGAAAACCAGATTCACTTAAGAACAGTGTTACTAACTTAACAAGTGCAGTGATTCATTTAACAACTGTGGCAAGAAAGGTCATAAAATAGGGCAAACTTCATTTAACAACTGTCTTGCTTTGCAACAGAAATTTTGGGCTCAATTGTGGTCATAAGTTGAGGACTACCTGTAGCTTATTTTCTGCTTGTGTGTGTGTGTGTGTGTGTGTGTGTGTGCGTATCTTGAAGCCCAGGAGGTGACTAAACCCTTTTCCTGTTAGAAACTGCCTGAGTAGCTCTAAAGATTCTACTGCAAAGTAAACATCTGCTATTTCAGCTTTAATCCCATTAATATGGCTACTGCCGTGTTTCCCCGAAAATAAGACTAGGTCTTATATATATATTTTTGGACCAAAATACTCAATAGGTCTTATTTTGGGGGGATGTCTTATTTTGCGGCTGCCCGCCTGCTCTCTCCCACCATCTGCTTGCCCGCGGCCACAACGGCTTACAGGGCTTCCCAGGGCAGACACATGTTTTGCCCGAACGGAGAAATGAGAGAGACTGGAAGCTTCGTCTACTTGCAAATGGGACACTTTAAAACGGAGCGATTAGCTCCATTTCAAAGTGCCCCATTTGCAAGCAGATGAAGCTTCCAGTCTGTCATGCCTCCGTCGGAGCCTGAATCTGATGAGGAAAATAAGCTGGAACGAGACCCTATGGAGGTCGAGGGAGAGGTGTCTGTGGCTTCAGAGGAATGTGGGGAAGAGCAGGCAGAGGCAGGCCAGGGCCTTTCAGGATTGGGACAGGATGAACAGGAGAGACAGAGTTCAGGCAATGAGCAAGGGCCACCCCCTCCTGATCCTAGAGCACAGAGAGTGGAGAGAAGGCGGGAACAACGCAGGCAGGCTCAACTGCTCGGGAGGAGAGCGTCCCGCCTCTCTCCACAAGGCACACCTGGAGACTGAGACTTAAGGAGACGCTGTGGGGAGAGGCATTTGTCAGGAACAAATGCTGATTTCTTGGAGTGTTGTGTGTTGTTGCTGGTCTCTTGTTCTGTGTTGTGATTTCTGCTTGGAAACCTGGAAACTCTGACCATTGGACTGACTGACAACGTTGCTTGGATGTTCAAAGACCTCGGATTGTATTTTGGCTTCTCTTCTGAAACTGTTCAGGCACGCTTGTATTTCCACAGACTCGTTAGATTTTGGATGTATGTGTCATTCCTTGTTATCTCCGTGGCCTTGAGTAAATTACTCTTCTAATCTGACTGTGTGTGAAACTACTTGCAGCCAGAGGCGGCTGAAGGTGTGTGTGTCTTCCTTTGTTTTGAGGCTTGCCAGAAACGTGGGAGCATTTGGGGAAAATTTGGAGCAATTAAAGGGCAGTTTGAATTGCCAGCTGACTGCATTGCCTCTGTGCTGTGCCCTGGGTCATCACACAGTCTCCCTCTGGGTGAAAAGTGCGCGGCGGAGCCAGGCAGAGGCAGAGGCATGGGCAGGGGAGGCAGGCGATCTGGATGTGCTGTGCGGCCGCCTGGCTTACGTGAGGCTTGCGCGGCGGCACCAGCAGCAGGGGGAGGAAGAGGCATGGGGGGGAGGCAGGCGATCCCAACATACCGCCCACTCCATCCCACCATATCTTGGCTTGCCCGTGGCCATGCTGGGATCACCTGCCTCCCCCCCATGCCTCTGCCTCCGCGTGCTGCCGGTGCCACCACGCAAGCATCCCACGAGCCTCCCGTGAGCCAGGCAGCCGCATAGCATGTCTGGATTGCCTGCCTCTCCCCCACCTCTGCCTCCGCACTCAGACTTACCTGCACTGCACCAAGGGGCCGGTGGGCTGTGGCTGCTACTGGACACCATCGGCCCCCACACGCTCACCGCCACTTGTGCTTGCCACGTCCATCGCCCCGGGTTTATTTTTGGGGTAGGGCTTATATTAGTCTCACCCCAAAAAATCAGGCTAGGGCTTATTTTTGGGGTGGGTCTTATTTTCGGGAAAACATGGTATCTCGTCAAGCACTGGGAGCACAGAGAATAACATTGTATGTGAAAGTTGCATATAGGCACTGTGCACTCTTGCTCACAGTCTGAGCTAAGTTTACAAGGTTGGAGATTGTTGGTGTAGATGGCAGGTATGAGCTATGTTGAATCTTGTTATATGTTATATTGTCATGGTTCCAACAGATGAAACTCTTCAAAGAACTTCGAGGCATTGTTTACCTTAAAGAATCTTTATTGGAGTAGCATAGCTTTGGCACTAACATAGTTGAAGGCAAGATCTGGATTCCCCTCCCCTTAGCACACAGTATCAAACACAATTCCCTCCTCTAATTAACCGTCATAAATCACATTCTCCAATTAGTTTGAAATGCAGGCTTTCCCTCCTGTTCTTCAACCCACCATTCCTTATCATCTCTTATTTCAAAAAGCCCTGAATTCACACACTATTACAATATTGTTATGTCTAACTAACTCCCATCACATTCCTTCTCCTCCCCCAGTATCATCTAATTCTAAGAGTAAAGCATAAGAAAGAAAAAGGTTGCATCTCCATATGTTGTCAAAGCAAGAACATCCAATGTTAGCAGCGTTGACATCCGGCCCCCCTTACAAAAAGGACAGATCCTGTAGCGTAAACAAAAGCATATGTTAGGGACTGTCTCTCGGTTTGTTAGGGTGTTTCTTATAGAACCTTTTGATGAGCCTGTCGGCTTTCACATCGCTAGATTTCACCCAAGTGGCTTCAGATAGCGAGTATCCCTTCCATTGTACTAGGTACTGCAATTTCCCTTTAAAAATTCTAGAATCAAGAATACACTTTACTTCATAGTGAGTTTGACCCGCCACTATGAGGGGTCCGGGTGCCTTCTTAGGGGGAGGTCTTAAAGTGGATTCTCGCAAAGGTTTCAACAAGCTGCAATGGAAGATAGGGTGAATTCTCCCTAAAAGCCTAGGGAGTTTTAATTCTACTGTGACCGGGTTGATGATTCTTACGATGGGGAAAGGCCCCAAGAACTTCGGTCCTAACTTCTTACTGGGTAATTTAAGGCGTAAATATTTAGTCGACAGATAGACCTTTTCCCCAACTTGGAATGTTCTTTGAGGGTCTCTCTTTTTGTCTGCCTGCTTTTTATAAGTCTTGGAAGTCTTTTTTAAAGCAGCTTTCATGGCTTTCCAAACCTCTTCCCACCCCTTCACCCATTGATCAAGTGTCTGAGAAGCGGAGGGCGCTTGAGGGTATTCAGGTATTGGGCTGAACTCTTTTCCTGTAGCTACTCTGAAAGGCGTGAAACCAGTGCTGCTGTGAACAGAGTTGTTATAAGCCACCTCTGCAAAAGGGAGGAGGTCGGTCCATTTGGTTTGTTGACAGGAAATGTAACATCTGAGATATTGCTCCACCATCTTGTTAGCGGCTTCCACGGCCCCATTAGTAGATGGGTGAAAAGCAGATGATAGACCTTGAGATGATCCAATTAATTTAAGAAAGTGCCTCCAAAACCTAGCTGTGAACTGCACCCCCCTGTCCGAAATTATTCATTTAGGGGCTCCATGCAGCCGGTAGATATGTTTCAAGAACAGTTTAGTCAGTCGTTGGGCAGACGGGAGTCCTTTGCAGGCGATGAAGTGAGCCTGCTTTGAAAATAGGTCTATCACAGTCCAGATGACTGTATTTCCTCTACTTTCAGGGAGGTCTACTATAAAGTCCATAGCGATTTCTTCCCATGGTTGAGAAGGGTCTGCCACTGGTTGCAGTAACCCAGGGGGTTTCCCTGGAATTCTTTTCATGGTGGCACATACAGTACAACTCCTGACATAATTTTCGACATCCCGCTTTAACCCCGGCCACCAGAACTGCCGGCGGATGAGATGTAGAGTTTTTAAATATTCAAAGTGTCCAGCCTGTTTCACGTCATGGCTGTGTTTGAGAGCATTAAGACGGAGGGCTTCTGGAAAGTACAATTTCCCCCCCTTCCAAGCCAAACTATCCCTGCATGTTAGGGAGGTTTGATTGTCCTTGAACCATTGATCGGTGAGGAGTTCTTGTTTTATTTTCTTTGCCCCAGGGTCATCAGGATTAGGGGCCCTGCGAGGCGTGAGTTGAGCGGCAGTTTGTGGATTGGAGATAATTGCCTCATTAATCTCTTCGCGCTGGCTTTTGTACTGGGGCAGTCTGGATAGAGCATCAGCTAGGAAGTTTTTCCCTCCTGGAATGTACTTTAGAGTGAAGTTGAAATCATTAAAGTATTGTGCCCAGCGCACCTGTTTCGGGGAAATTTGCGGGGAGTTTTCAGTGCTTCTAGATTTTTGTGATCTGTCCATACTTCAAAAGGCACCTTGATCCCTTCTAGATAGTGTCTCCAGTTTAATAGAGCCCATCTGATTGCGAAAGCCTCCTTTTCCCAGATCGCCCACCTTCTTTCACTCTCAGTAATTTTTTTTGAGGTGTAGGCGCAGGGTTGCAAGGCTCCACTTTGGTTCTTTTGCAGCAATACAGCTCCGACGGCCACATCGCTGGCGTCAGCTTGAATTACAAAGGGCTCCCCTGGGCAGGGGCTCAACAGCAAATAGTCTTTTTAGATTGTCAAAAGCGGTTTGACAGCCCATAGTCCATGCTAGTGGTTGGCCCGGTCGCGGTTTCCCTCCTCCTTTGCCTGTTTTGAGTAGTTCTGTAAGGGGTACGGCAATCTCAGCAAAGGAGGGGATGAATTGACGGTAGAAGTTGGCAAAACCTAGGAAGCTCTGGAGCTGTTTGCGAGTCTTTGGGGGCTGCCATTCAATTACAGCTTTCACTTTGGCTGGGTCCATTTCAATGCCCTTGTTGGAAATTCTATAGCCAAGATAATCTAATCCGGTCTGGTGATATTCACATTTTGACAGTTTGACATAAAGCTTGGCATTCAATAGTTTCTTTAACACTTCTCTCACCAGCTTTATATGATCAGTCATATTCGTGCTGTATATCAGGATGTCATCAAGATACACCAGAACCCCTTTGTATAAATGATCATATAGGACCTCATTAATCAACTGCATGAATACGGCTGGGGCCCCCTGTAGTCCAAATGGCATGACCTTGAATTGATAGCTCCCCATGGGGCAGTTGAAGGCAGTTTTCCACTCGTCTCCCTCCTTTATTCTCACACGGTAATATGCCTCTCTCAGGTCTAATTTAGTGAAGACACTCCCCTTAGCCAGGTGGGTTAGTAAGTCCTTTAGGAGGGGGAGGGGGTATTTATTTTCCACACTCACAGCATTGAGACCCTTATAGTCTATGCAGAGATGAAGAGACCCATCTTTTTTTTCTTTAAACAACACAGGGGCTCCCACAGCAGACTTGGCCCGTTCAATGAACCCCCTCTCTAGATTTTTGTCCACGTATCGCTGCATCTCCTCCATTTCGAGGGGGGACATGGCATAGATTCTCGGTCGTGGGAGTTTGGCTCCCGGTAACAGTTCAATGGAACAATCATTGGGTTGGTGGGGAGGCAGGGTGTCGCATTCCTTCTCACTAAATGCCTCCGCCAGGTCCCGGTACTCGCTGGGGATGAGTGGCTCGCCTGGTGGCAGTGAGGCGGCCACGTGCGCTCGCTTGTTGGGTGGGCTAAAGTTTCCTGTAACGTCGGTTGAATCAATAGGGGGCTTGGCCCTATAGGTAGCCTCACAGTTCTCATTCCCTTCTCCCACCAGATAAACGGCTTCCATTTGTCCAACCAGGCTAATCCTAGGATCACAGTCTCAGTCATTTTTGGAGCCACCAGGAAACGAATGAACTCCCAGTGCTCAACTATTTCTAAGCGTAGGGGCTCAGTTAATTGCGTGACTAAAGTCCCTCCCATCAGGGAGCCATCGGCTTGCTCAAACCTCACAGGTTTGGAGAGCAGCTTTGCTTGTATGCCCATTTTCATGGCAAATGGCAAGCTAATGACGCACCGGGAGCATCCGGAATCGACTAGCACTTTTAAGTCTGCCTGTGCTCCCGACTTAGGGATTATGAGTTTGGCTGGCAGTGATAAAGATGGGACGTGTCGACTCACCATCGGGTCATTCTCTCCTTCGTCGTCGCTGTCGAAAGAGGGTAGAGTGGGGGTGGATCCAGCCTTAGTCCTGGCGTCCTCCTGCATGGGGGATGTGACTTGGGCAACCGGTTCCTGTGTGATCCAGTTGGATTTCTCTCTCATTGACTGCTGGGCAGGTTTCTTTCTCGCTGCTGGTCCCGGTCTACTCTGCTGTTGGGGGTAGGGGACTGGGCAATTCACTGCTCGATGTCCCTGCTGTCCGCATCGGAAGCACTTGATTGGCGGGCCTGCAGATGGCCTGGGTCCTGCAGCAATCGCAGCAATTGGAAGTTTTCGGGGGGGGGTTGCCGTTTGGGTTGCTCTGGCTTCAGCTCGGCTTCAGGTGGGGGAGGCTTCTTATAGCAGGCGAGCTGGTACCATTCTTGCAGCTGATCAGGTACTGCTCGATAGATGCATGCCTGAGAGAGGTGATCATCCAACTCTTCCCTGAAGTGATGGACTATGGACTGCTCAGGCCACCTTTCTATCCGACCGGCTAACTTGCGAAACTCTCGTACGTACTCCAGGGCAGGCCTGCCGGCTTGTTTTATTTTATGGATTTGTTCTTCTGCTTTGAGGGCAATGGATGGGTCCTCAAATCTTTCTATCAGTCCTAGGAGGAAGAGGTGGGGGTCTTCCAATTCGGGGGCTTGCTCATTATATAAGTTGTTCAGCCATTCGGATGCCTCTCCCTCTAAGCTGGACACAATCACATCGACCATAACGGCTGGGTCCGGGTAGAGATAGGCCCAGTGGTTCAAATGAGAGTGCACTTGGTTGAGAAAAAAAATCAGCTTCTCTGGGTCCCCATCGAAGGTTGCTCTGAAAGGTGGAGCAATCATTGGCTGCTGGGCTCCCCACTGTGGTTGTTGCACCCCCAGTTGCTGTTGGCCCCAACCTGGCTGCTGATTCAATGGCTGCTGGGGTCCCCACCATGGCTGTTGCACCCCCAGTTGCTGCTGGGGCCCCCACCATGGCTGCTACTGCATTCCCAGGGGTGGCACATTTGGGGGCTGTTGCCATTCCTTCTGCTGTTGGTTTGCCAGGAGCTGTGGCATCCTCAACTGCTGTAGGGCCCCCTGCAGCCTCGGAGAGGGTTGTTGTTGGAACTCCATCATCTGCAGGACCCTCAGTGGTTGCTGTACATCAGGGGGTGGCAACCATCCCCCTTGCTGCGGCCGTCCTGATATGCAGGTTCTGGCGATTTTTACTAGCCAGTCCAGAAGTCATTGCTGAATCAGTTCTCTGTCTGGCTTCTGTAATAAAATCCACTTTCTGGCAGCTTGTTAGGTTCAGTGTCAACCATTTTTATTCATTTTTAGCCTACGTCTAAGTTACTCACCGTTCCTTTGTTCTACATTAAAGAAATGTACATTCTCTTTTTCTATATTTGCATTTTCTGCAGCTGCAGGAATTGTATCCAGGGAGGAAATAAAATGCCTGCTCATGTTATTTGTCCCACAACTGACATGATGTATTGTGTTTGCATAAGAGGTTTGGGGCTGTATTCTCAAATATTGTAACTTTTTTTGTTTTTTAGCAGCATTTCCTACCAGACGCCTTTCCTCTGTTGTTAGAAAGACATCCACCATGGCTTGGAGGTCTGCCCAGTTAATGGCATAAGTTTGAAGAATGAACAGAACCAATTCAGAATATTTGCGTGGGGTTTCAATGTTAGAACCCAATCGGTCCTCCCATGCATAAAGATCAGATGTGGAGAAGGGGGTATGAACCAGGACCTTATTAGTGTCCCCCCTTCTAATAGCTACTTGCCCCATGAGAGAGTAGATCCCCTTATAGGGTGGTGGAGCAGAAGCTAAAGCAGGACAAGGTGGTGGAAGGTCACCACAACCCACAGTCTTGAAGCACCTGCTTATTCTCGTGTAAGGTCCCCAAAACAAGAGCATATTAAGCATGCTGATCATGATCTATGCCTCTTTAAGCATAGTCTCCCATGGTTTCAAAAACTCCCAAATTTATGGATCCCCCTGTGGGCCAAACAGTGGGTATGTCTTGGTGACAGAAGGCATTGTACTTAATTAGAGTTTCAATTTCATATCCCGACGGGTTTTAAGCTTACCAAAGTTCCTTATGACACACTCAAGGGGGCTGAGGGCACATTCCTTCCTTTTATTCATTCTAACTGGTCTTCCTGGGGCTTAGCCCATGTGTTCAAGTTACTCACACCACTTGCACAGCCTGTTGGGCCACAAGAGATCCACTGACCTTCGGCTAAGATCAGTATCACGCCTAGGCCTGGTCAACAGCGGGAAATATATAAGGAGCAACCACAAACCACAAACCAAACACCACTCACAACCCGTTGGAGCACGAGAGTACAAGGTTAGCACCCCTTGCTTTCTAAGCCCCCCAGAACCCCCCAAAAGACGGCAGAACCCCCCAAAAGAGGGGAGGGCCTAGGTGTGGCTGGCACAAACCCTTCTGTCCAGCTCTGGTCAACGGTGGGAAATGATTCAAGGAAACAGACAAACGTTTACACACATACACACTCCCCCAGGCAAGCCGGTGCAACAAAGGAATGTATATCTGTGTGTCCTACCTTATCTTCAGCCCTCCTGAGTATGCAGGAATCAAGTAAAAGGCAACCAAAAAGAAGAAAAAACTGGTTCCTGTTAAAAACCACAGTGAAGAGTCAAGAAGGACTTCTGGTTCCGGATCGCGCCGCTGGCGGTCGTGCGAGGAGAGTCGTCTCTTCGCCGGCCGGTTTCCCTTCGCCGGTAGACCCTCTGCAGGGCTTTTCAACCTTTTTACCGATTGTACAACTTTTAGGATATGGCAATATTCGAGTACCACCTAGCAAGGTGTCAAAAATTTGGTGACAAAAAAAAAAACCTGTTCAAAGTTGCAATTGCACTGAAATGACTTATGACCATTTTTCACACTTATGACCATTGCAGCAACAGGGTCATGTGATTTATATTTGGATGCTTGGCAACTGATTCATATTTATGATGGTCACAGTGTCCCAGGGTCATGTGATCCCCTTCTGCAACCTTTTGACAAGTAAAGTCAATGGCAGGGTGCTGGTGGCCAAGTGCTAAGGCGGGACTTCCTTCCCTCCCTCCCTTCCCTGCCTCCCTTTTTTCATTCCCATCTCCTTCTGAAGGAAGAATTTGAACCCCCCCCCATATTTTCCCTCTTCCATATATTGATCAAACAAGGAAAGGCCTCCAGAGACAGAAAAGACAAGCTGCTGAGTGAACTAGCTTAAAAAGCACTTCCCCTTTAAGAATTAGCTACTGCTAGAAAGGAAAGTAAGGAGCCCAGCTGGCACTTAAGGAAGAAAAAAAAAGTAAGTACTGGCTGCTGGCTAAGGCAGCCTCCCCAAATGGCTCCATTGGTAAGTAAAATCTGCAGCTCCAGAGGACTCTCTCACTGTAAGTCTTTGCCTGTGCTGGCTCTTTCCCTTCCCCACTACACTTGGCTAGGCAGGGCTGCGTACCACCTGCCACTCATTAATGTACCACAAGTGGTAC
Source organism: Azemiops feae (assembly GCA_023970755.1). Lineage (NCBI taxonomy): Eukaryota > Metazoa > Chordata > Lepidosauria > Squamata > Viperidae > Azemiops > Azemiops feae. Next base: position 41,556 of record JALGBA010000149.1, read on the forward strand.
GCGTACCACAGGTTGAAAAGCCCTGCTCTATAGGGTCAAAAGTCGCCCTGGAGGGGCGACCACCGATGAGGAGGACTCTCGTCGACCGCGGAAGGGCGGCAGCTCCTTCCACGGTCCGAGGCAGCTCCTTAGGGCCGACGGAGAAAAGATCGGCCATTAACATGGGCGATCACTTAGCCGCTCCAGCCGAAAGTCAGAAGAACATCTAAGTGAAAAGAACCACCATGGAAGATCCGGGTGAGACCCTTCCCTCCCTCTCTGTACCCTAACTATCCCCCTGTGAAAAGCTTTTGGAACTATTTCCCTGCTTTAAGAGAGCGGCGTTTGGATACTTGGGAAAATGAGCTCTGGAAACACAAGAAAAAATAATTAACTTTACTGACTATTTTTATTCTTGGATATTCTGGGATCCTGAAAAAATCTCTACTATAGAATTTTATTACTTTATCTACTTATTAAGCTGGGGAATATTGTCTTTTTTTTAATTTTTAACTGGATAAAACTTTATTGGAATTTGGAAAAAAGATTTTACAGCCTACTGAGGGCACCTTGTGGCGAAAGCCAACATTGCAATTGTATTTTCTCTTTGATTTTGAGACTGGATTTGACCTTCAAATTACTACAAAAGGGAAAAGATAACGGATTTGAAACAGATGGGTGGTGAAATTGCCTACTAGAATTGTGGAGGTGGATGTTGGCTGACTGTTAATAAACATAGCCTCCACCAAAAAACTAAAAGATTACCTTACCACTGAAATGGAGGAGTTTTACCCACAGCTTGGCTATGGGCTTATACTGGAAAAAATCTTGGAACTTCAGGAGCAAAGGATCTTTAGAATGAACACTAAAGATGATACTCCAGAACCAAAAATTGAACCTCAAATCTTGACTGATCAACTTATAGACCAAGGAATAACAGAGGAGGAACAAATCAACTCCAAAGAGGCCTGTATGCAACAACATACACAATTTAATGAGATGGAGGAATCTCATCCACAATCTACCTGTAAACTTATACTGGAAAAAATTTACGAAGCTACTGAGCAAGTGAATGCTAGAATAAAAGCCTTTACCCTAAAACTTCAAATTGACTTCCAGATTCCAACTGACTACCCCATAACTCAAATAACAATAGAAGAGGAACAAATCAACATAGAAGAGGACATCATACAATCCCACATACAACTCATTGAGAATTTTGATGACCAAAGAATGATTTCAATTAAAACATCTGCAATGCCAAAAGCAACAGGAACTGATTTGCAAATACCAGGCATTGAAAACTGTGACAACATGGGTAACCAATGAGTAACTACCACATTGAACAAAACTGATTATACTACTCAGATAGTACTGGAAGAAGGAGAAGAGAAATATGATCAGACTGAACTGTTGATAAATATGCATAATCAAACACTGAGATTTGATGATATAGAGGCTCTTTTATGGAAACCTGCCTGGCACAAAAAGAAAGCTAGAATTAGATTTAAAAATGAGATTTAAAATTTTATTTGATGGGTTAAAAAGGCTTTTAGAGATTTTGACTGAGTTAATACCACTGAGATGAAAATTATTGATTTGATTATGGTTTGGAATTGTAATATGGAAAAGGTTGTAAACAAGGAGTTATTAGAATAAGAAATAGAATATAGATGTGAAATGCAATAAGAAGGTATCTTCTGGAATAATATGTTTGTTTTAGGTATGATAATTACTCTGACGGGATTTAAATTTTACTTAATGAGTTAAAAAGGCTTTTTAGAGATATGGATTGATTTATAAAATATATATTTGAAATAGAGTAAGAAGGTATTTTTGGAGTAATATCTTAGTTTTAGGTGTGATAATTATTATGCAATGGAAGGAGAACAAGAAAATGGATTGTGATAAAAGAAGATATGGTATTTATAAATGAGTTACTAGAATAAGAAATAGAATATAGTTGGGAAGTGTAAAAATATAATGGTTGGAATAATATGTTTACTCTAGATATAATTATTATCCTATGAAATAAGGGAAATTAGGGATACCCAAAGTGTAAATTATGTGTTTATTTAAGGCTAAATTGGAACATGGTAATTGTAAGTTAGTAAAGCTTAAAAACAGGATTTGGACTGATATAGGTCAAGGCTTTTCAACCTTTTCACCGATTGTACCACTTTTAGGATATGGCAATATTCGAGTACCACCTAGCAAGGTGTCAAAAACTTGATGACCAAAAAAAAAACCCTGTTCAAAGTTGCAATTGCACTGAAATGACTTATGACCATTTTCACACTTATGACCATTGCAGCATGCCCAGGGTCATGTGATTTATATTTGGATACTTGGCAACTGATTCATATTTATGATGGTCACAGTGTCCCAGGGTTATGTGATCCCCTTTTGCAACCTTTTGACAAGTAAAGTCAATGGCAGGGCTGCTGGCGGCCAAGTGCTAAGGCAGGACTTCCCTCCCTCCCTCCTTCCCTGCCTCCCTCTTTCTCATGCCCACCTCCTTCTGAAGGAAGAATTTGAAACCCCCCCCATATTTTTTCTCTTCCATATATTCATCAAACAAGGAAAAGCCTCCAGAAACAGAAAAGACAAACTGCTGAGTGAACTAGCTTAAAAAGGCACATTCCCCTTTAAGAATTAGCTACTGGCTAGAAAGGAAAGTAAGGAAGAGAAAAAAATGTAGTAAGTATTGGCTGCTGGCTAAGGCAGCCTCCCCAAATGGCTCCATTCATAAGTAAAAGAATCTACAGGCAAAATCCATTCAGGAGAAAAATACTTCAAAATCCCTTGCAGCAAAACTTACAGCTAACAATAGCAGAGCAATAGAAGCTAACACGAGACATCAGCCATCAGCCATCAGCCAAATAGAAATTGCCAAACACTCCTTAAGAACACAAAGCCCACATTGCACAAATCCCAGAACTTCAAAGTCACAAAAGCACATAAGAATCCTTCCACTCTCCATCTCCCTCCCTCCCTCCTTCTCTCCTCCGTGCCTCTGCAGCTCCAGAGGACTCTCTCACTGTAAGTCCTTGCCTGTGCTGGCTCTTTCCCTCCCCCACTACACTTGGCTAGGCAGGGCTGCGTACCACCTGCCACTCGTTAATGTACCACAAGTGGTACGCGTACCACAGGTTGAAAAGCCCTGATATAGGTGAAATATTATTGATATTTTTTTGATTGATTGAACTCTATTTAGAAATGTATTAATTTGACTATGTTACATCAATTGAGGGAAATAGAGAGGGAATCTTTAAAGAATTAACCTGAACTATACATGTACGATTATGTTTTTTGATGATTGATTACCCCATCTCCACGTTGCTTCCTAAGCACTCTGATGTAAAAACTAAAAAAACAATAAAACTTGTTTAGAAAAAAAAAAGAGTCAAGAAGGGGGGCACCTCCAGGAAATCCCGGAGTGCTCGGTGCCTTCCCATTTCTTGAGCCTCCCTAGAACCAAGCACCTCTCCTGCGCTAGAGCTCGCCAAAAATGATATGCAGGTTCTGAGGTTTTGCTTGGAAAAGAAATACAGGAAACCAGAAGTTTGCCTTTAAGTTTTACGTTTTTATTCAGCTGAATAGAGACGGACCCCTCTAAATGAGAGGAGCCATGAATGACAAGAAATCCTTGTATTTATTCTAATTACACAAGCAAGCCATCCAGCAAAGCTGACACACATAATATAAAGATTTCACCCAGTAAGTCTGGCACACTGTAGATAAGAAGGGAGAAAGCAGAAGTAGCTAAATATGTTCCCTTTTGGGTGTTTCCCTAAAGATAACATATGTTTTCGGGTGGGTTAGGACATTGGGTGTTGTCCTTGCTGTCCTTTCATGACCCTGCATCCAGGACTACAAGTGACCAAAGAGAGAGGGGCCATCTGTATGTATTCACAATTGATACTGTCCCCTAAGTCCTGGTCATCAGTCCTCCCACCGGTTGCTGGTCTTCTGGCCTCTGCATCACCCCCAGTTGTTGCAAGGCCTCTATTAGCTGCTGCAGGCTCAGAGATTGCTGATCTCCCACCTGCAGGGTCTGCTCTATTCCCCATTGCTGCAGGGGGCCCAGATTGGGTGATCGATATGCACACCGGTCTGGGGACTGTTGTCCCGGCAACTGCCCAGGCCCTCACATCATTGGTGGCAGTTGGGGCTTCTGAAGGGGCGGGGACTGGAGCTGTCTCCCTCTGTGGGGCTGGAGGCCCTGGTAGGGGGCTTCAGGGACAGGAAGGCTGCCTGATCTGCAAAGGAGGGGCTGGGTGTTCCTCTCAGCAGGAGTTGAAGGCTGCCCCGTCGATCATCCTGATCTCTGGCATGTGGGGAATGGGAAGGTTGCTCTCTGCTTCTCATTTCTAGCCCCTCAAATTTTTCCACCAGCCTCTCCACTGACTGACTACTAGCTGCAGGCAGATATTTCCACTCACCCAAGTCCTCAGTGGCAGATGACCTGGTAGCTCTCCCCAGCTGGGAGGCTTGAAAAAGCTTCTTCTGCACCGGCATGCTGGCTGTCGCTCCCTCCCCTGGGGTAGCAGCTGCTGCCAGGGTACTGGCTTCAGGCATTTCCTCTTTGTCCATGATGAAAACTTCCCCGAATCTTTGCCAGCTTATCCTGTGGTGATTCCGTGCCAGCCTGTGATCCCGGTAGTTGAGTCTGGGGAATCAGAGGAGGAGGAAGAGGAGGGGCCTGGAGAGCCATCAGAGTTGGAGGGAGGCTCTGATGAGCTGCAAGACTTAAAAACTAATGAAGAGGCTGGTCCTTCCACTCGTGATCAAGCTGAGACCCAGCTGTGCTGGGAAGCTGAGTCGGACTCGGAGGAAACACAGCTGGAAGACCTCAGAGACGCTCGTAAACGTAGACAGGTCATACGAGTAGGACAGAGGGAGGCAATGGGGCGACTCCAAGGGAGGAGGAGAAAGCAGTGAGAAGCCATGCCTTGGGGGCTGCATAACAAAAAGGGAATGTGTGGGCAGGGCTGGTTGCTGGAGGCAACCGTTTGCAAAGAACTTCAGTGTCAAGAGATCATGGTCTGTTTATTTTGCCTGTGAATTATTTCCTGTTTGACTCATGCTCCGTTTTGCTTTTGGACAAGGTCTCCATTGGAAAAGTGTTCTGTTGCTTTTGTTTTCTGGGACAATGATCAGGTCTGTAACTCAAATAAAAAGGGTTTATTTTCCAGTCTACTGTTAAAAGAGGGGTTGTCTTTGTGAAGTAACAAGGACATGCGTAGGCTGGGACAGAACATATCCCTTGTTGCAGTTTGAGACCAGTCATAGCAGGATGCAAAGATGTCTGACTGCCTACGCAGTGTTTATTGCTTTTATACAGTTTTACAAGCAGCCCAAGGTAGAAGAGAGCAACAGCATTTTATGGGTTAATTCTCCACCCCCTCTTCCTGTTATTCCAACCGAGGTGAGATCATGTACCAGCCAGAGTTAGTGCCTTATCTTATACTAACGATGTGAACCAAGTGAGATCATAGAATTTGAAGCATGATCGAGGTGGGCAGTGTGCTGCACACGACCTCTACATGACCTCTATCTCTACATCTCACTCTTTTTTGTTTTGTTAGGCAATGCATCGTCATAAGAGGGGTGAGGAAAAGGGTCATAATCAGGAAAGGAAAATCCTTGCAATTGCTTATACAGGGCATAAACCTGACCCTGAGGCAATGTGGGAGGGGGTTTGGGGAGAAAAGCTGTGATACATATGTTGCAAAAGGAAGGAAGACACTGAACAAAGCAGCATCCACCAATCAAAATAACACAAATAATAATTAAAGAGCGTATGACATTTCTCAATAAGCCTGTGGGTAACCAAGCCCAAAGGCTGTCCCACCAAGATCCTAAAGTATCAATTTTCAAATCAGAGGCCAAATTGTGTAAAATATTGAGCTGGTGCTGGATGGTTCGTGATTCATCCGAAATGTTGAAACAACACATTCCTTCAAAACTTTCACAACCCAAATGCTGATGCAGAAGCAAATAATCAATAGCAGCACGATTTTGTAAAATAGCCTTTCTCAAAGCTTGCAGCTCATGATTGATTGCTGAGATAGCTGAAGAAGTAGAAACCATCCTTGCGGTAGCCAAACATGGGCAAAATTAAAGGAAGTCTCCTCAAAAGCAGTACAATTTAAAATAGGTGAATTAATGCGAAGACAGTGAGGTTTTTTACTTGAAGATGTACAATTAACTACTTTAGCACATGTTATATTTGCAGGGATTGCTACCACCGGGGTGTGCAAAGCAATTACATCAGGGGGTAGATAATAGGCAGCGAACCCCCAACTAGATATAGTCCCATAATTAAAGTTTCCATTTAATAGAAATCCACCCAAGCCAGTGAAGTTTTGAATTACTGCAGAAGGGGTGCAAACAGGGACTAAACATGTAGAAAGCAAATTTTCCATATCATACACTTCAGATAAGCAAAAGACATCATTTTGTGTGATGTTAGCTAGCTGCACCCATAGGTTTTGCTTCATTCGTTGTTTGAGTGAATGTTTGGGTGGGATGACAGCTGCTGTTGCCAAACGGCAGCTGTTAATAATCAAACACAAACAAAAGATGGCTAAGGAATTTGCAGTTAAAACCGCAAAAATGGCAGCGCATAAGTTCTCGGGGGTTTGCTCCACTTGCTGCTGCTGAAGCACTGCCTGCGCTTTGGTGGTCAAGTTCTTCACATCTCCCCATGTCACTGGATGACTGGCACGACGGAATTGGATTGGTCGCCGTGCCATCTGGAGAGTCACCCTTGCCATTTCTGGGACTGGATCCAGGGACTGATGCCACGACATCCTTGGCTGGGCGGACGCAACGCGCTGGAATCCACAAAGGTCCTGTAGGAGCAAGCACAGCAGCATACCCTCGCCCCCACATAATCAGAGGGACCGGCCCCAACCATGTTTTATCTGGTAATGCCTGATAATATACCAGAGGTAGAGGCAAGCTTGTTTTCTGTTGAAAGTGTCTCTGATAAGCAGTCAAATTGTCAATGGAAACATTCAATTGATTTAAGGTAAATAATACTTTTTGAACCTGTTGTGTTACCCACGACAAATTAGGTACTCGAAAGCCCTCCTTTTTTATTTGTTTGTGGAGGCAGTCCTTAAAGGACCGATTAGCACGTTCCATGATAGCTTGACCCGTGGAATTATAGACGAGACCATGAGTAAGAACAATATTCCAGGTAGTACAAAATTGCAAAAAGGCCGATGGAGAATAGGCTGGCCCGTTATCAGTTTTTAAAGAAGAGGGCTTGCCTAAGGCTGTAATGGCCGAAAAAAGATGAGAAATAACACGATTAGCTGTTTCCCCTCTTTGAGGTGTGGCCCAAAGTGCTCCTGAATAAGTATCAATAGATAAATGAATATACTTCCAGGGAGCCAAAGAGGGAACATGAGTAACATTCATTTGCCATAGTTGATTAGAGGTGAATCCTCGGGGATTAACTCCTGTGTCCCCCGAGGGGGATGTCCCAAAACATTGGGGACAGGATAAAACAATCTGCTTGGCTTGGTCGAGTGGAATATGGCAAGCTTGTGCCAAGCCCCTAGTGTTTTGATGGAAAAAAGAGTGACAAAAAAAAAAAAGGATCTGAAAATAAGGTGGGTAAGACATGAACAGCAGCATCAGCGTGACTATTGCCTTCAGAAAGAGGACCAGGAAGGGATGAGTGACTACGTATATGAGAAACAAAATATAAATGTTTCCGATCTTGTAGCAGCTGCTGTAAAGTTAAAAACAGAGCCATGAGATTGGCGTCAATCCTTGGTGTGACATAAGCACCTGGAAGATTAAAAATAAGTTGACACACATAATGAGAATCAGAGATTAGATTAAAAGGTTGTGGAGGAAAAGTGTGGAAAGCTAGGATAGCAGCAGACAGTTCCGATCGTTGAGGCGAGGATTGCACTGCAGTGTAAGATATTTTCCAGAGATCACCAGGAGAATCCTTGTAAGCAATTGCTCCTCTCGTTCGCCCTCCATCGGAGAAAACAGTAAGAGCTTGTATCAGAAGAGTTAACTGACAATCTTTATGAGGAATACGATCCACAAACTGAGTGCTCAAGATGTCATTAATTTGCTCAATCGTGGCAAGTGCTGCAGGTGGAACTATAATGAGATCTCCAGGTTGTTTTCCTTTGGTCAATAAATCAAATAATGGACTAAGTAAATGTGTAGGTAATGAAAAATATGGGCAAACCCAATTAAGCGTGCCTAGTAATTGCTGCAATTTTGACCAAAGAAATAATTTTAGGCAAGCTCAAATGAGGAAAAACTGGAACAGAATAAGATTGCAACATTTTATGCCCTAAATAAAGATAGGGAGAGTGTAACTGTATCTTTTCCAAGGCAACCTGCAATCCATAGATAATTAAATCATTTTGTATTTCAGAAAGCCAATTAGGTTGTATCTTTGGGGCTCCAATTAAAATATCATCCATATAATGATATACCAAAGCCAATGGATGACGTTTGCGAAAAGGGGCTAATGCTACAGTGACATAAAGCTGACACAAGGTGGGGCTATTTAACATTCCTTGCGGTAAAACTGTCCAGTGATAATGTTTATTAGGTTTTGAATGGTTCACCGCAGGCACAGTAAATGCAATTTTTTCCTGATCAGGGGGGCTTAGAGGAATAGAGAAAAAACAATCCTTTAATTCAATCACCATTACCTCATGATCTTGGGGAATCAAATTTCAATTTAATCAGATTCCATTCAGATGAAACAAATTTCCATTAAATAGGGAAAACATTTACAAATCTAAGCAAAACAATTCAGAGTCATTTCTTTTGGTTGATGGATATATATGTCTAACTAAACAATTTAAAACTCTCAAATTTGCAAAACAATTGTCCAACAATTACTGTCTCCTCTTTCGAGTAAAAAAATTGTAAGCTGAAACTGTAAGAGTGGGCATTAAATCTCACATCCACCCCCCTTCCTCAAACCAGACTTCTAAGCAGAGGAAGAAAAAAAAATAGTTAAAACGAGCAGCCGCCCCCCTCTTCTTTTTGTCTTTCTTTCGCTCTTAAAGCAATACAGCCAGCGAAAAACGAAAGAGTCAGGAGGGGGAAAAAAGAAAAAGAAATTTTACAAAAATCTCACCACTAAAAAATAGTTTTCTCTCCTTCACATGCATTTTCCATAAACTCTCTCACACATCCTCCATAAAACTTTTCTCATGCAAACTCTTGCTATTGCTTTCCCATTTTACAACAATAAAAACTGCAGTTTACTGTTTCTTTCACAGCCTGGGACGGGTGGAGGGGTGAGGGCTAACACACACACATTTACATATAGCAAATTAACTCATTCACTTCCATTCTAACTGTTTGCTTACACCATTTCACACACAAATATTTCATTTCATACGTTTTCCAGGCAAACCATTTATTTTTAATTAAGGCCTTTTTGTTTGTTGTTATCAAAGAGGGTTTTGACCCTCTTCCAAGTCTTGGAAATAACACAAAACACCACAGACAGACATATATACACAAATACTATTAAAACAACATTTATTTAGACATATGGCTTGTCCTGCAAGAAGCGAGAAAAATCATGAGGTGATTCCAACCAAACATGTGGTTTTTATAGGGCCCTTTAACCATCTCCTATTTTTCTCACCATTCCAAGCCCAAGCGTAACGTTCTAGAGGTTAAACATATATAAGACAAAACAAAACACACACATCAACACAAAGCACCACCAGACATTGTCTGACAGGGTTAAACTTAACAGCCACTTGAAGTTTCAAAGCATCCTAATTGTTCCTCTAAAATTTGCTTTATGGGGGTGTACAATGGCTGTGGAGAAGCAAAAGAATTAGCCTCTCCAGGAGGAGCTGAAGGTCCAACTGGAGATGATTTAGGGGTGACAATTTTTATCTGATCGTAACCAGGTGGGGGGCTTGTAGTTAATTGTTGCCCTGCTGAGACATCAGAGCCAAATTTTTCCACTGCTTGACGGCATTGATACCATCGATGTAATATCTTTACTGGAGCCCGGGGTTCAAGATGTAAAGTCTGCCCTATTTTTATCCACTCCTGTAAACGGAGCGTCCCGCGCTCCGGGTACCAGGGACAATGTTTCCCTACCTCCTCCACCAGCTTCCTTATCTCTGCCTCAGGCACTGTCACACCTGATTTATGTAACAGGAATCGAAGTTCCTGTACATGCTTTTGCTGGTGTTGAGATAGATTGCAACCCATTACTTATCACTGAGGGGTTCCGTAGAACGAAGGGGTCCCGTAGGATGAAGGTGCACCTTAGAGGTCTATTCCAGACGATGGTAAGTATGTTGGCTGTTGCTCCCCACGGGGGGGGGGGGGTGAGGGTGTCCCGGTTCAGGGTGCCAGATGTTGCAGTTTGAGACCAGTCATAGCAGGATGCAAAGATGTCTGACTGCCTACGCAGTGTTTATTGCTTTTATACAGTTTTACAAGCAGCCCAAGGTAGAAGAGAGCAATAGCATTTTATGGGTTAATTCTCCACCTCCTCTTCCTGTTATTCCAACCGAGGTGAGATCATGTACCAGCCAGAGTTAGTGCCTTATCTTATACTAACGATGTGAACCAAGTGAGATCATAGAATTTGAAGCATGATCGAGGTGGGCAGTGTGCTGCACACGACCTCTACATGACCTCTATCTCTACAATCCCTCCTTTCTAGGGACAGCGGCTGGGGCTCAGGACCCCTAGATAGTTAGGAAAATTGGAGATCTTGGCTTAATGTCATGATTCCGACAGATGAAACTCTTCAAAGAACTTCGAGGCATTGTTTACCTTAAAGAATCTTTATTGGAGTAGCATAGCTTTGGCACTAACATAGTTGAAGGCAAGATCTGGATTCCCCTCCCCTTAGCACACAGTATCAAACACAATTCCCTCCTCTAATTAACCGTCATAAATCACATTCTCCAATTAGTTTGAAATGCAGGCTTTCCCTCCTGTTCTTCAACCCACCATTCCTTATCATCTCTTATTTCAAAAAGCCCTGAATTCACACACTATTACAATATTGTTATGTCTAACTAACTCCCATCACATTCCTTCTCCTCCCCCAGTATCATCTAATTCTAAGAGTAAAGCATAAGAAAGAAAAAGGTTGCATCTCCATATGTTGTCAAAGCAAGAACATCCAATGTTAGCAGCGTTGACATCCGGCCCCCCTTACAAAAAGGACAGATCCTGTAGCGTAAACAAAAGCATATGTTAGGGACTGTCTCTCGGTTTGTTAGGGTGTTTCTTATAGAACCTTTTGATGAGCCTGTCGGCTTTCACATCGCTAGATTTCACCCAAGTGGCTTCAGATAGCGAGTATCCCTTCCATTGTACTAGGTACTGCAATTTCCCTTTAAAAATTCTAGAATCAAGAATACACTTTACTTCATAGTGAGTTTGACCCGCCACTATGAGGGGTCCGGGTGCCTTCTTAGGGGGAGGTCTTAAAGTGGATTCTCGCAAAGGTTTCAACAAGCTGCAATGGAAGATAGGGTGAATTCTCCCTAAAAGCCTAGGGAGTTTTAATTCTACTGTGACCGGGTTGATGATTCTTACGATCTCCATATGTTGTCAAAGCAAGAACATCCAATGTTAGCAGCGTTGACATATATGTTATGAATATATTACAAATGATATATGTTGTATAATATATTAGAATAAGTCATGAGTATACTGGGCCTGTAGTACAACCATATTTATCCTTTTCATGAACCCACTGGGAAACTCACGTTGCTGGAATGTGTGTATTTCTAATGATAACGGAAAGTCCTAAATGTGCGTATGAGTGATTTATCACTGATGATAACCAGTGGAACATTAGTGGGTACAAGGAATGCAGTGGATTGCATTTTTCACGGGGTCATGGAACAGTGAGTAAATACGTGAAGTTCCTGATGTGACCAGGGCAAGGTGTACTGTACACATGAATTTGGAGTAAACAAGTTGGGTATAAAAAGAAGAGTGGAATGAACCCAGACCCCCAAAGTGCAAGATGACTCTTGTTGGAGCAGGGGACACCCTGAGTCTGCTTCCCAGCCCACTCTAACACAGCCTGATCACCTGTGTTGAGAGTGTATGTGACCATTGTGTGAATGTGTAGCCCAGTTGGACAACAATACTTACAGCAACTTGAGTAGCCTTGTTGGGCATAGCTTATTGTAGTAAGCTAACTTTGAAATTAAACAAGTTATGTACAGTATATATATATATATCCTTCTATGATTGGGGCCTTGACGAGGCAAATGGGCTTGTGTGGGAAAATGAAATTGTGGGCTAAGTCGTCAGACATGTATATGTCCAGTAGGGTCTCCCAAGGCGAACAGGCCATGATAGATACCCCAGACTAACACCGATCACATCTGCCAACCCGCATTGGACCAGCGTGGCAGATTATGGTCTATTACTTCCACATGCCAATACAACCACAAAAACAGCCCTCATTCCCTGGAGGTCCTACGGCAACTACCCACAGCAGCAGGAAGACCTGCCTGAAGGCAGAGGGTGCTAAGAATCACCGGGTTAAATCAGGCTGCCTTTGGACTTTGGACATAGGAACAGTCAACATTCGAACAATGAAAACAGACGCTCAAGTAGAAGAACTGCTGATTGAACTCAACAATATGCATTGGGATATGTGACTATAGAATGGTATGAGCTAAAGTGAAGATAGACTGTCAAAAGGAACATATGAAAATGATAAAGACGTCATGAAAAACAAAAATAAAGAGGAGAACAGTGATTTTGAGATTAATCTGTCAAATCGCTTTGCTCTATTACAAGATTTGGAAGAGACGAACATTACGGACCAAAAGGAACAAATAGTCAAAAACATCCTTGAATCTGCTACATCTATAGCACCACCGGAAAAACACTTGGTACAGTCAAAAATCTCTGATGAAAAAATGACAGAAAATGAAGAATACCAGAAGTTTCACTAATAAACTGGAGTACACTGAACTTTGTAAGACCATAAGAAAATGTATCCAAGAAGAAACTCGACAGTTTAACGTGAAGCTTGTGAAAAAGGCAATTGAAGAAAACAAAGGGATTAATAGAGCAAAATGCAAGCTTATAAATACAAGAAAGAAGGTTTTTGCATTAAAACATGAAGATGGCTCTGCGTGTAGAACAAGACAGGAAATGTTAGAAATAATTGGACAATTCTATTCAGAGCTATACAAAGATCAAGTTCACTCAAAAGTAACAACACCCACGAAAGAGGACATCCCAGATATCCTAGTGGAGAAAGTATCAAGTGCCATAAAATCATTGAAAAATGGCAAAGCTTCAAGGAAATGACTGGGTTATGGTTGAAATGTTGAAAGCTGGCGGTCACAGTTTACACAAGATACTAGCAAGACTATACTCGAGATGCCTCAGAGAAGAAAAAATACCTGATGCATGGAAAAATGCTGAAGTGATTATTATACACAAGAAAGGGGCCCAAGATGATTTAAAGAACTATCGCCCAATAAGTCTTCTTTCGGTCATCTACAAGGTCTTCACCAAGATAATAGCAAAAAGAATATTGAGAACATTAAATGATGCACAGCCAAAGGAGCAGGCAGGGTTCAGAAGCAGCAATAATTAATGCATTGCTCAACCAAGGCATAGACACTGCTTACATAAACTTACTACAATCAATATATGAAAAAACAATGGCAACAATTTGCCTTAATGATCTTAAAGTGGAAATCAACATAGAACGAGGTGTACGACAAGGTGATACAATATCACCTATCCTTTTCTCAGCCTGCCTTGAAGAAGTATTTCACAAACTAGACTGGGCAAAAGATGGAATAAAAATCAGTGGTGCCTATTTAAATCACTTAACCTTCCGTTATATATTCAAGATGGACAGTATTTAATATTTATTTGTTACGTATATGTAGGGGTGTGGGTCTATACATATGTTGTATATAGTATGTTTTAGGTGTGTGTCATGTATGTGTTTCACTTTGAGAGCGGGCAACTAAATTTCATTTTTTGATGTGTGCCATTGTGCCCAGTAAAAATATGACAATAAAGGTTATCTTATCTTAACATTTGCAGATGATGTTGTTCTCTTCTCACAAGACCCAGAAGAGCTACAAAGACACATACAAGAGCTGCACAAAGCAGGAGAACCATTTGGCTTAAAAATAAACCTGAAAAAGAGCCAGGTTATGTTTAATACATTCACCAAAGAAAGAAAAAAAATCTATATCTGGAGAAGAACTAGACGTAGTAGACCACTACATATACATTGGCCAACAGATTTCAATGGAAGGTGATACAATAAAGGAAATTGAACAGCGTGTTAAATGTGGTTGGCAGGCATTCGGCAAGCTAAGCGTAATTTTCAAGAACAATCTCCCCTTATGCCTGAAGAGAAAAGTTTTCAATCAGTGTGTGCTACCTGCTCTAACATATGCCGGTGAAACATGGACACTAACCTCACAATCAATACAAAAGCTACGAGTGGTGCAAAGAGCCATGGAAAGATACATGCTCGGCATTACAAGACAAGAGAGAAAGACCTGCACATGGATTAGAGAACAAACGAAAGTATACGATATCATCAAGAGAGTAAAAGAATTGAAATGGAAATGGGCTGGTCATATAGCAAGAACTGATGGCAGGTGGACCAAGGCAGTCATAGAATGGATTTCACTTGATAAAAAGCATCCACAAAAGAGACCTAAAACATGATGGATCAACGACATCAACAAGTATTGCAGGCCCAATTTGCAAAAGTAAGCTCAGGACTGTATTGGTTGGAAGCATGCAGAAGAGGCCTTTATCCTGCAGTGGATAGACAATGGCTAAAATGATGATGGTGATGATGATGATGATGATGATGATATATGTATGTATGTATGTATGTATGTATGTATGTATGTACCGTGTTTCCCTGAAAATAAGACCCGGTCTTATATTTTTTTTGCCTCCAAAAGAGGCACTGGGTCTTATTTTTTGGGGGTGTCTTACCTTAGGACCACCACAGCCAGGCCTCCCACACCCCAACACCTGTCGCGCCGCTGCTTGACTTCTTCAGCAGCTGCTTGCCGCCACTTGTGGCTGGATGCCATGTGGCGCATTGCGCCATTGCCGCTCTAAGGGGTAGGGTGGGTGAAGCTGCCCCACTCGCCCCGCAACCGCACATGCCCCCTGCACCCGCACTTCAGGCCGTTGCTGTTGCTCACGGCAAGAAGCCGAGTGGCTCTTTGGGCCATTGCCATCGCTCGCAGCAGGATGCCGCATGGTGCTTCGGGCCGCTTCTGCCACTCAGCCGAGCAGCTCTTTGGGCCATTGCCATCGCTTGTGGCAGGATGCCTCATGGCACTTCGGGCCGTTTCCTCCAAGCGGCGGAAACAGCCCGAAGCCCCATGCGGCGTCCTGCCGCAAGCAACGGCAATGGCCCGAAGAGCCACTCGGCTTCTTGCCATGAGCGGAGGAAACGGCCTGAAGCCCCATGTGGCATCCTGCCACGAGCGACGGCAATGGCCCGAAGAGCCACTCGGCTTCTTACCGTGAGCAGCGGAAACAGCCCGAAGCACCATGCGGCGTCCTGCTGCGAGAAACGGCAATGGCCCGAAGAGCCACTTGGCTTCTTGCCATGAGCAACAGCAAGGGCCCGAAGCACTGTGCAAACTCCTGCCGCGAGCGGCGGCACTGGCATGATGAGCCACACAGCTTGACAAGTGTCGGGGCCTGGCAGGCCTGGCTGTGGCGGTCCTATCGGTAAGGTAAGTGGGTGCGGGGCACGTGGGGCAGCTTCACCCCCCACACACACACCCGCCCTTGCCCCCAAAGTAGGGCTTACTTTTGGGGGGGCTTATATTAGGCCCACCCTCGAAAATCAAGCTGGGGCCTACTTTCAGGGGGGGCTTACTTTTGGGGATACACGGGTATGTATAAAGGAACTAATTAATCTTGATTGAACACTTGCCTTGCTTTTTGTCTGAATGACACAAGAATAAAAGAACTATTAGTAAACTCTATTTTGAGTGGTTTGAACTCAATTTTATGACATTTTAATTGGAGAGGGAAAAGAAGGAGAGAACACAGACTGCTTGGGACTTGCCCTCTGACTATGAGGGACAAGCTGGTTGTTACGATGATACACTGCATAGTGTTCAACAGGAGTTAACTGGAACTCGGGAGGTAACAGAGATGTTAGAGAGAGGTAAAAGGAGAAAAGGGCTCCTTAGAAAAATTGAAGTCTACGGTATATAAGAATATACACCCTATTACTAGGGAAGACAATAGTGATAAAATTCAAAAGATGACTATAGTCTTTTTAGATTTTGCTATGAAATCTGTTCTGGAAAGTATTGAGGAAACTAGGAACATGATGGCAATATTGCAGGACAAAATTAATAAGAAGAATGAGGAGTTAGAAGAAAAGAGTATGCAATATAGACAAGCCTTATAACAAGTACTTGAGAAAACTGAAATAGTTAGAGAAACAAAAAACCATGGAAGATCAAACTAGACAATTACAGGATATGAAAACTAAAACACAAAGTTTGGCACAGCTGATGAGTAAAATCACAGCTGTTAGTAAAAATAAACAAGAAAGGGTCTCGTGTATGAATCATGTAGAATAGAATAGAATAGAATAGAATAGAATAGAATAGAATAGAATAGAATAGAATAGAATAGAATAGAATAGAACTGGAAGGGACCTTGGAGGTCTTCTAGTCCAGCCCCCTGCTCAAGCAGGAGAACCTATACCATCTCAAACAAGTGACTGTCTAGCCTCTTTTTAAAAATCTCCAGTGATGAAGCGCCCACGATTTCTGGGGGCAAAGCTATTCCACTGGTTAATTGTCCTCACTGTCAGGAAGTTTCTCCTTAATTCCAGGTTGCTTCTCTCTTTGATCAGTTTCCAACCATTGTTTCTTGTCCTGCCCTCTGGTGCTTTGGAGAATAATTTGACCCCCTTGTCATGGTTCCGATAGATGAAACCAGTTAAAAGAACTTCAAGGCAAGATTTCTTCCTCAAAGAACATTTTATTAGGAAACAAAGTATCAGCACTTACATAGTTGAACCCAAGAATGAGATTCCCTCCTCCCAGATACAAAGTTAACAAATTGCAATTCCCACCCCACAAGAGCTGTCATAAATCACATTCCCCAATTAGCACAAAATGCGGGCTTTTCTCTCCAGCCTCTCAGCCCACCAAAAGCTTATCAGAACATGTCCTTGAGTTCCTACACTTCTACATTGTTATGGCTAGCTAAACCTTCAGGCATTTACCCCATCCCCCCTTCTACATCTGAACTCTAAAAGAATAGAAAGGCACTTTAAAAGCAAAAGTAAAAAAGGCTGCTGGTTCTCAGTTGTCAGAGCGACGACATCCATTGTCACAGCATTGACACCCCTCTTCTTTGTGGCAGCCCCTCAAATACTGGAATACTGCTATCATGTCTCCCCTATTTCTTCTTTTCTTTAGACTAGCCAAACCCAAGTCCTGCAGCCGTTCTTTGTATGTTTTAGTCTCCAGGCCTTTGATCATCTTAGTTGCTCTTCTCTGAATTTTTTCCAAACTCTCAACATCTTTTCTGTGATATGGTGACCAAAATTGGCTGCAGTATTCCAGGTGTGGTCTTACTAGGGTTTTATAAAGCGGTACTAATACCTCACGTGATCTTGATTCTATGCCTCTGTTTATACAACCCAGGATTAGCTTTTTTGGTTGCTGCTGCACACTGCTGGCTCATAGTCAAGTGATCGTCCACTAGGACTCCAAGGTCCCTCTCACAGTTACTGTTTTTAAGCCAGGTTTCGCCCAATCTGTACTTGTACCTTTGATTTTTCCTGCCTAAATGTAAAACTTTGCTTTTCTCCACACTGAAACTCATTTTGTTGCATAGGGCCCATTGTTCAAGTTTGTCAAGATCTTTTTGGATCCTGAGTTTGTCTTCTGGGGTGTTGGCTACTCCTGCCAGTTTGGTGTCATCTGCAATTATGATGAGTTCCCCTTCAATTCCCTCATCTAAGTTATTTATGAAGATATTGAAGAGTACTGGGCCTAAGACGGAACCTTGTGGTACCCCACTGCTTACTTCTCTCCATGTGGATGTAGTGCCATTGAGGACTACTCGTTGAGTATGGTTTGTCAGCCAGCTACAGATCCATCTGGTGGTGATGTTGTCTATTCCACCTTTTCCTAGCTTACCAAGGAGTAGGTTGTGGTCTACTTTGTGAAATGCCTTACTGAAATCTAAGTATACTACATTCACTGCATTTCGCTGGTCTACTAGTTTAGTCACTTAATCGAAGAATGAGATAAGATTGGTTTGGCATGTTCTGTTTTTAACAAACCCGTGCTGGCTACTAGTTATGACTTTGTTTGCTTCTAGTTGTTTGCAGATCTGTTTTTTGATTATCTTTTGTAGGATCTTCCCAGGTATTGATGTTAAACTGATTGGTCTGTAGTTTCCTGGGTCCGTTTTTTTCCCCTTTCTTGAAGATGGGGACCACATCAGCCCTTTTCCAATCCAATTTTTCATATGACAATTATAAAGGTGACTGAGCGCACACCTCCCCAGCTGACATTGGGGAGAGAGGTTTGGAAATACCTGTGGAGCGCAATGGGATCAAGCAGAACAGGATGCTTTGTGGGCACTGCAGCGGTTAGCCTAAACCACATGGGAGCCCAAAGCTTTGAAAGACATCTCGGTGCAGCAGTGGAGGTGGGGGGAGGAAGAGCAAGAGAGTGGAGGGCAGTGGAAGTGGTGGGAAGAATGAGAGGGGAAAGGGTAGGACTTGAGGAACGTGGGCCTCCACCCTCCTGCTGTCATGTGGCGTACCCTCTATCGCCCCTGCAGGAAGCACACGCAAGCAGCTCCATTTGGTGAGTTATCCCGTGCGGCTAATTGTCCCACGCAGGATAGCGGCCAGGGAGATTTGTCCCCCGGTGAATCACCCAGTGCAAGGCAGCAGGGGAGGACGGCTGGAGGATGAGGGCTGGGGGATGAGGGGCAGGAAAGGGCCAGCAGCGGAGGGACGCCCGGGACATGGAGCCCGTGGTGGTGTGGTGGGGGCTGGGCATCCGTGACAGTGAGGTGGGGCCGTGGGGGCCACAGTGTGTTGGCTGAGGTGGGGGGGCTGCGATGATGTTGCTGCACCAATGTGGCCATGGCCAATTGTCCCATTCTGATTCCTGCCAGCTTGGTGTTGTCTGCAAATTTGATGAGCCAGTTACTAATCCATCTGGTGGTGATGCTGGCTAATCCACATTTTTCTATCTTATCAAGTAGTAGGTTGTGGTCTACATGCTGCACAAATAATTTGACTAAGGTCCGAGCTGATGGGATTTTGGGGCATGCCATAAAATGCATGTGTCAAGGTTCCGACTAATGAAACACTTCAAAGAACTTCCAGGCATTATTTATCCTAAAAAGTCTTTATTCATGTAACAAAGTGTTGGCACAGCATGGATGGATGCCAAGATCTGAATTCCCCTCCCCTGAGCATATAATATTCCAGCCTATTTCCCTCCTCTTATTTACAGTCATAAATCACGTTCTCCAATCAGTTTGAAGGACAAAGGTTCTCTTCCGTTTTGCAGCCCGCCAATTCCTTATCTCACTAGTCCCCACACACATTCTTTCTCCTCCCCTCCCAGCATCATTTAAGTTAACTCTAAAAATACCACACAGCTCTGCATATTTTGTCAGAGCAAGAACATCTAATGTTAGCAGCGTTGACATCCGGGCCCCCCCCCTTACAAAAAGGATAGGTCCTGTGTGTAAACAAAAGCATATGTCAGGGATTATCTCTTGGTTTGTTGGGGTTTTTCTCATGAAACTTTTTGATGAGTCGGTCAGCCTTCACATCGCTAGATTTCACCCAAGTAGCTTCAGAGAGCAAGTAACCCTTCCATTGTACTAGGTACTACAATTTCCCTTTAAAAATTCTAGAGTCACTTCATAGTGAGTCTGACGCGCTACTACGAGGGGCCCGGGTGCCTTCTTAAAGGGAGGTCTTAAAGTGGAGCCCCGACAAGGTTTTAACAAGCTGCAATGGAAGACAGGGTGAATCCTCCCTAAAAGCCTAGGGAGTTTCAATTCTACTGTGACGGGGTTGATGATCCTTACGATGGGGAAAGGCCCCAAGAATTTTGGTCCCAATTTCTTGCTGGGCAATTTGAGGTGTAAATATTTAGTTGACAGATAAACCTTTTCCCCAACTTGGAACGTTCTTTGGGGAGCCCCCTTTTTATCAGCCTGCTTTTTATAGGTCTCGAAATACTTTTTTAATGCAGTTTTCGTGTTTCTCCAAACTTCTTCCCACCCCCTCACCCATTGATCAAGTGTCTGGGAGGCGGAGGGCACCTGAGGGTATTCAGGTATTGGGCTGAACTCTTTTCCTGTGGCTACTCTGAAAGGCGTGTAGCCGGTACTGCTGTGAACAGAATTATTGTAAGCCACCTCGGTGAAAGGGAGGAGGTCAGTCCAGTTTGTCTGTTGGTAGGAAACGTAGCATCTGAGATATTACTCCACCATTTTTTTAGCGGATTCTGCAGCCCCATTGGTAGCTGGATGAAAAGCAGATGATAAGCCTTGGGATGATCCAATTAATTTAAGAAAACTCCTCCAAAATTTCGCTGTGAACTGCACCCCTCTGTCCGAAATTATTCGCTTAGGGGCGCCATGCAGCCGGTAGATATGTTTCAGGAACAATTTAGTCAGTCGTTGGGCAGATGGGAGTCCTTTGCAGGCGATGAAATGAGCCTGCTTCGAGAACAGGTCTATCACAGTCCAGATGACAGTATTTCCCCTACTTTCAGGTAGGTCTACTATAAAGTCCATAGCTATTTCTTCCCATGGTTGAGAGGGGTCAGCCACTGGTTGCAGTAGCCCAGGGGGTTTCCCTGGAATTCTTTTCATTGTGGCACATACAGTACAACTCCTGACATAGTTTTCCACATCTCGCTTTAGCCCCGGCCACCAGAATTGCCAGCGGATGAGGTGTAGAGTTTTTAAATATCCAAAGTGCCCAGCCTGTTTCACGTCATGGCTGTGTTTGAGAGTATTAAGACGGAGGGCTTCAGGCAGATACAGTTTTCCCCCCTTGTAAGCCAAACCATCCCTGCATGTTAGGGAGGTTTGATTATCTTTGAACCATTGATCGGTGAGGAGCTCTTGTTTTATCTTCTTTACCCCAGGGTCATCAGGATTATGGACCCTGCGAGGTGTACGTTGAGCGGCAGTTTGTGGATTGGAGATAATTGCCTCGTTAACCTCCTCACGTTCGCTTTTGTACTGGGGTAATCGGGATAGCGCATCAGCGAGGAAGTTTTTTCCTCCCGGTATGTACTTTAGAGTGAAGTTGAAGCGGTTAAAGTACTGTGCCCACCGCACTTGCTTTGGGGACAATTTGTGGGGAGTTTTCAGTGCTTCTAGATTTTTGTGATCTGTCCATACTTCAAATGGCACCTTGCTCCCTTCTAGTGTCACCAGTTTAACACTCCCCACCTAATAGCGAAGGCCTCCTTCTCCCAGATTGCCCATCTCCGCTCGCTTTCAGTAAATTTTTTAGGTGTAGGCGCAGGGTTGTAGAACTCCACTTTTGTTCTTTTGCAGCAATACAGCTCCGACTGCCACGTCGCTGGCATCAGCTTGGATTACAAAGGGTTCCCCTGGGCAGGGGTGCTTTAGGACCGGTTCAGCAGCAAATTGTCTTTTTAAATTCTCAAAAGCTGTTTGACAGCTCATAGTCCATGTAAGTGGCTGGCCCGGTCGCGGTTTTCCTCCTCCTTTGCCTGTTTTGAGTAGTTCTGTAAGGGGTAGGGCAATCTCGGCAAAGGAGGGGATGAATTGATGATAGAAGTTGGCAAAACCCAAAAAACTCTGAAGCTGTTTGCGAGTCTTTGGGGGTTGCCACTCAATTATAGTTCTCACTTTGGCTGGATCCATTTCAATGCCCTCGTTGGAAATTCTGTAGCCAAGATAATCTAATCGGGTCTGGTGAAATTCACATTTTGACAATTTGGCATAAAGCTTGGCATTCAATAGTTTCTTTAACACTTCTCTCACCAGCTTTATGTGATCAGTCATATTCGTGCTGTATATCAGGATATCATCAAGATACACCAGAACCCCTTTGTACAAGTGATCATGTAGGACCTCATTAATCAACTGCATGAATACGGCTGGGGCCCCCTGTAGTCCAAATGGCATGACCTTGAATTGATAGCTCCCCATGGGGCAGTTGAAGGCAGTTTTCCACTCGTCTCCCTCCTTTATTCTCACACGGTAATATGCCTCTCTCAGGTCTAATTTAGTGAAGATGCTCCCCTTAGCCAGGTGGGTTAGTAGGTCCTTCAGGAGCGGGAGGGGGTATTTATTTTCCAAACTCACCGCGTTCAGACCTTTGTAATCCATGCAAAGATGAAGAGAACCATCTTTTTTTTCTTTGAATAACACAGGGGCTCCCACGGTAGATTTGGCCCGTTCAATGAACCCCCTCACTAGGTTTTTGTTCACGTATCGCTGCATCTCCTCCATTTCGAGGGGGGACATAGCGTACATTCTCGGTCGTGGGAGTTTGGCTCCTGGCACCAGTTCGATAGAGCAGTCATTGGGTCTGTGAGGGGGCAGGGCATCACATTCTTTTTCACTAAATGCCTCCGCTAGGTCCCGGTATTCGCTGGGGATGAGTGGTTCGCCTGGTGGCGGTGAGGCAGCCATGTGCGCTCGCTCATTAGGTGGCCTACAGTGTCCCGCAACGTCGGTTGAATCAGTGGGGGGTTTAGGCCCTATAGGTAGTCTCACAGTTCTCATTCCTTTCTCCCACCAGATAAACGGTTTCCATTTGTCCAACCAGGCTAGCCCTAGGATCACAGCCTCAGTCATTTTTGGAGCCACCAGGAAGCGAATAAACTCCCAGTGCTCACCTATTTCTAGGCGTAGGGGCTCAGTTAATTGCGTGACAAGAGTCCCTCCCATCAGGGAGCCATCGGCTTGCTCAAACCTCACGGGCTTGGAGAGCAGTTTTGCTCGTATGCCCAATTTCATGGCAAATGGCAAACTAATGGTGCAACGGGAGCATCCAGAATCGATTAGCATGTTTAAGTCTATTTGTGCCCCGACCTAGGGATTATAAGTTTGGCGGCCAGTGAAAAAGGCGGGACGTGTCGACTCACCATCGGGTCATTCTCTCCTTCGTCGTTGCTGTCAAAGGAGGGTACAGCAGGGGCGGGTCCACCCGGAATCCTCCTGTGTGGGGGGTGTAATCTGGGCAACAGGTTCCTGCGTGACCCAGTTGGATTTTTCTCTCTTTAGCCGCTGGGCAGGTTTCCTTCTCGCCGCTGGTTCCGGTCTGCTCTGTAGTCGGGGGTAGGGGAGTGCAGTTTGCTGCTCGATGTCCCTCCTGTCTGCACCGGAAACACTTAATTGACGGGCCTGCAGGTGGCCTGGGCCTTTCAGCCATCGCAGTAGTTGGAGGTTTTCGTGGGGGTAATTGCCATTCGGGTTGCTGTGGCTTCGGCTCGGATTCAGGTGGGGGAGGCTTCTTATTGCGGGCGAGCTGAACGTCTAGCTTCACCGCTGCCTGGTACCATTCTTGCAGCTGATCAGGTATTGCTCGATAGATGCAGGCCTGAGAGAGGTGGTCGTCTAATCCCTCAATGAAGTGATGGATTAGGGATTGCTCAGGCCACCCCTCTATTCGACCTGCTATCTTGCGAAACTCTCACACGTATTCCAGGACAGGCCTGCCGGCTTGTTTTATTTTGTGGATTTGTTCTCCTGCTTTGAGGCCAATGGATGGGTCCTCAAATCTTTCTCTCAGCCCTAGGAGGAAGAGGTGGGTGTCCTCCAATTCGGGGGCTTGCTCATTATATAAATTGTCCAGCCATTCGGATGCTTCTCCCTCTAGGCTGGACGCAATCATATCGACCATAGCCCCTGGGTCCGGGTAGAGATAGGCCCAGCGGTTCAAATGAGAGCGCACTTGGTTGAGGAAAAAAATCAGCTTCTCTGGGTCCCCATCGAAGGTTGCTCTGAAAGGTGGTGCAATTATAGGCTGTTGGGGCTCCCACTGTGGCTGTTGCTGCTGGCCCCATCCTGGCTGCTGATTTATGCCCAGGGGTTGCACGTTTGGGGGCTGTGGCCAATCTCCTTGCTGTGGTTGTTCTCCCACCAGCTGCTGATCTCCTGGCTTCTGCACCACCCCAAGCTGTTGCAAGGCCTCTATTAGCTGTGGCAAGCTCAGAGTGTCAACGCTGCTAAATATTTACGCCTCAAATTGCCCAGCAAGAAATTGGGACCAAAATTCTTGGGGTCTTTCCCCATAGTAAGGATCATCAACCCCGTCACAGTAGAATTGAAACTCCCTAGGCTTTTAGGGAGGATTCACCCTGTCTTCCATTGCAGCTTGTTAAAACCTTGTCGGGGCTCCACTTTAAGACCTCCCCCTAAAAAAACACCCGGCCCCTTCGTGGTAGCGGGTCAGACTCACTATGAAGTGAAACGTATTCTTGACTCTAGAATTTTTAAAGGGAAATTGCAGTACCTAGTACAATGGAAGGGGTACTCGCTGTCTGAAGCTACTTGGGTGAAATCTAGCGATGTGAAGGCTGACCGACTCATCAAAAAGTTTCATGAGAAAAACCCCAACAAACCAAGAGATAATCCCTGACATATGCTTTTCTTCACATACAGGACCTATCCGTTTTGTAAGGGGGGCCGGATGTCAACGCTGCTAATATTGGATATTATTGCTTTAACAAGATATGCAGAACTGTCTGGTATTTTTAGAGTTAATTTAGATGATGCTGGGAGGGGAGGAGAAAGATAGGAATGCTGACCATTCACCTGAGGGGGTTCCCAAACCTCCCATTGCTGCAGGGACCCCAGGCTGGGGTTCTCTCTCTCTGTGGGGCTGGAGGGCCTGGCAGGGGACTCCTGGGGCTGGAGGGCTGTCTGGTCTGCAGACAGGATTTTCCACTCACCCAAATTCTCAGTGGCAGATGATCTGTTAGCTCTCCACCATTCTGCTTTTGAAGTCTTTGAGGGTGGCAAGGCAGTCTCGAGGCGTCTGGAGTCTCCGCTGGGCTGGGTCCAGCCTGAAGACCAGATAAGCTCTCTTAGCTGCTTGGGTTTTTTCTCCAGCTGGGAATTCTGCCAAAGCTCTTCCTCCCCCGGCATCTTGGCTGTCGCTCCCCCCCCCCGGGGTAGCAGCTGATGCCAGGCTGTTTGCTTCAGGCAGTTTCCCTTTCTCCATTTTTGAAATCTTCTCCTGAATCTTTGCCAGCTTCTCTCAAGCCTAGTGACAGCGGCTGGAGTTCAGGACTCCAGATGTTTTGAAAAGTTTGTAGATCTTGGCATGATGTCAAGGTTCCGACTAATGAAACACTTCAAAGAACTTCCAGGCATTGTTTATCCTAAAAAGTCTTTATTTATGTAACAAAGTGTCGGCACAGCATGGATGGATGCCAAGATCTGAATTCCCCTCCCCTGAGCATATAATATTCCAGCCTATTTCCCTCCTCTTATTTACAGTCATAAATCACGTTCTCCAATCAGTTTGAAGGACAAAGGTTCTCTTCCGTTTTGCAGCCCACCAATTCCTTATCTCACTAGTCCCCACACACATTCTTTCTCCTCCCCTCCCAGCATCATTTAAGTTAACTCTAAAAATACCACACAGCTCTGCATATTTTGTCAGAGCAAGAACATCCAATGTTAGCAGCGTTGACAGCACGATTACAGTATTCCCGGAACTCTCAGGCAGTTCCACAATGAAGTCCATGGCTATCTCCTTCCATGGGCTATTGGGGTTAGCCACCGGCTGCAACAGTGCAGGAGGCTTTCCTGGCAATTTTTTTTTTTTAACAAGTTTTATTAATTTTTCAATTTTTACAACCAAGTGCTTAGGAAGCAACGTCGTGATGGGGTAATCAATAATCCAATAACAAAGTTATACATATATACCTCAGGTTAAATCCTTAAAGGTTCCCTATTTTCCTTAATTATTATAACATATTAAAGTTAATACATTTCTAGATAAAGCTCAATCAATCAATACATTTATCAATAAAATTTTACTTATACAGATCCAAGTCCTGTTTTTAAGTTTTACTTAATTCCAATTACCATATTCCAATTTAGCCTTAAATAACCATATTGTTTACACTTCGGGTAACCCTAATTTCCCTCATTTCATTACATAATAATTATAATATCTAAAATAGACATATTGTTCCAAAAGTTACATTCTTACTTTTCCCAAATATATTCTATTTCTTGTCCTAATAGCTCCTCATTTACTGATACAATATCTTCCATTGTCACAAATCCATTTCCTTATTCTCATTTCATTACAAAATAGTTATATCTAAAATAGACATATTATTCCAAAAATTACATTCTTACTCTATTTCACAAATATATTCTATTTCTTGTCCTAATAGCTCCTCATTCACTGATAAAATATCTTCCATTGTCTCAAAACCTTTTCCATATTACAATTCAAAACTATAATCTAACAGTTAATTTTCATCTCCATTATAAATCTAAGTCCTAAATATTAAATCAATCAATATCTCTAAAAATCTCTTCAACCCATTAAATAGAATTTTAAATCCCATTTTTAAATCTGACTCTGGCTTTCTTTTTGTGCCAAGCAGGCTTCCATACCAGAGCCTCTAAATCATCAGATAGGTCTCCCTTCATTCCTACACATGTCATTTGAATCAAGGGAGAGCATCCAGTTATCAATTTTTCAAAGAAACTGGCTCCTTTATAATTATTAAGTTGTTGCCCTAATAATTCAAATCTCGATGTTTGGTTGGGCATATTTATCATCAGTTCAGTCTGGTCTTGTTCCTCTTCTCCTTCTTCCAATATCATCTGAGTAGCATAGACGGTCATATCCAGTGTTGCGATTAATAATTGGTTATCAATATTGTCAAAGTTCTCAGTATATCGTGTTTGTAGATCAGTTCCTGTTGCTTTTGGAGTTACAGGTACTTTAATTAGAGTCAATATTTGATCATCAAAATTCTCAATAGGTTGTACGTAGTATTGTGTAGAGTCCTCTTTGACGTTAGTTTGTTCCTCTTCTATTGTTTTTTGGCTTGTAAGTTGATCAGTTGGAGTCTGGGATTCAATTTGTAGTTTTAGGGTAACGTCTTTGGCTTTCATTCTGGAATTCATTTGCTCAGTAGCTTCAAGAATTTTTCCCAATATAAGTTTATAGTTAAGTTGTGGATAAAGTTCCTCCATCTCAATAGGTTGTATGTAGTATTGTGTAGAATCCTCTTTGATGTTAATCTGTTCCTCCCCTGCTGTTCCCTGGCTTATAAATTGATCAGTTGAAGTCTGGGATTCAATTTGTAGTTCTGGGGTAACATCTTTGGCTTTCATTCTGGAATTCATTTGCTCAGTAGCTTCAAGGATTTTTTCCAGTATAAGGTTAAAGTTAAGATGTGAGTAAAGTTCCTCCATTTCTATGGTGATTAAAAATAATCTTTTAGTGGAGGCTATGTTTAGCCAGTATCCACCTCCACAATTTCTAGCAGTTGTTTTTGCCACCCAGCTGTTTCCAATTCTTATCTTTTCCCTTTTGTGATAATTTGAAGGTCAAATCAAAGGAGTTAGCCGGCCTCACAATAAAAAAAAATTCAGTTGCTGTGCCACATTTCGCCACAAGATGTCCCCAGTAGGCTATGGAATCTTTTTCCAGACGCCAATTCAATTTTTATCCAATTAAACGAAGGAAAAAACAATATTTTCCAACTTAATAAGTAGATAGAATAATAAGGCTCTATAATAGGAACTTTTTGGGACCCCAAAGTATCCAAAAATAGAAATCCAGTTATTTAGTCATTAGAATTGATTATTCTTTTCTTTTCTTTCCAAAGCTTATGTTCCCAAGGTAAGCAAACGCCGCTTTATTAAAAGCAGGGGAATAATTCCAGGGGCTTTCACAGGAAAGTCATTAGGGTAAAAGAAAGGTAAGGAGGGGTCTCACCCGGATCTTCCACGGTGCTTCTTTGTGCTTAGTTGTTCTTCTGGCTTTCGGCTGGTACGGCTAAGTGATCGGCCATATTAATGGCCGATCTTTTCTTCGTCGATCCAAAGGAGCTGCCTCGGATTGCGGAAGGAGCTGCCGCCCTTCTGCGGTCTAACAAGGGTCCTCCTCAGTGGTGGTCGCCCCTCCAGGGTGACTTTCGACCCTATCCAGGGTCTACCGGCGAAGGGAAACCGGACGGCGAAGAGAAGGCTCTCCCCGCATGTCCGCTGGCACCGTGATCCGGAACCGGAAGCCCTTTCCTGGCAAATTTTTCATGGACCCTATCAATTTGATAAATTCCCGCCAGAACTTTGTGATAAACTGCACCCCCCAGTCAGAGATGATGTGCCTTGGGACTTCATGCAGTACATATGCCTTACTGAAGTCCAAGTAAATTATGCCCACAGCATTTCGCTGGTCCACTAGTTTAGTCACGTTGTCAAAGAATGCAATAAGATTTGACTGGCGTGATTTGGTTTTGACAAACCCATGTTGGCTTCTGGTTATAACTTTGCTTGCCTCTAGGTGTTCGCAGATTCATTGCTTGTTTATGTTTTCCAGAATCTTCCCAGGTATTGATGTCGGGCTGATAGGTCTAGGGTTTCCTGGATCCATTTTTTTTCCTTTTTTGAAGATGAGAACGATGTCAGCCCTTTTCCAGTCCTCTGGTAGTTCCCCAGTGTGCCAGGATCTTTGAAAGATACGGTTCAATAGTTCTGGTTTTGTTATTTTTGACTTTTGTTGCAAGCCTTAGTTCATTTTGAGCCTCACTTCATCTTTGCAGGCTCAGGCTATTAGCTCATATTCTGCCTTAGTTATTTGTCCCTCTTTCCACTTTTTATACTTGTCCTTTTTGTCTTTCAATTTATCAGAGAGTTCTTTATGCAGCCATGCTGGTTTCTTTTGAGAGCTGTTATTTTTCTTCTTTGTTGGTATTGTGCTAGACTGGGCTTTTATAATCTCACTTTTCAAAATTTCCCAAGCTTCTTGAGTTGTTTTCCCCTTGAGGATTCTCATCCATGGACTCCTTCCCAAGCTCTCTCTAAGTTTATTGAAATTAGCTCTCTTAAAGTCCAAGACTCTAGTTTGACTGTGTTCTATTGCTTGTGCTTGCATAATGTTGAATTCCAATATTGCATGGTCACTCCCCCCCCAAGGTTCCTGTGGTTTCAACACCTTCTATCATTTCATCTCTGTTAGTGAGAATTAAGTCCAATATGGCTGATCCCCTAGTTCCCTTCTCTACTTTTTGGGAGACAAAGTTGTCTGCTAGGTTTGTCAGGAATCTGTTTGATCTTCCACTTGGTGCAGAGTTTGTCTCCCAGTTGATGTCAGGGTAATTAAAGTCCCCCATTGCTATTGTGATGTGCTTCCTACATACCTTAGTTAACTGACTAGTAAAAAGTTCATCTATTACCTCTATAGATGACCAGACATTACTAACTTCCGACGAAAAGTTAATTAAAAAAATGTACAATTTCTTATTAAATCTGAAAAGAATTTTGGATATAATATAGACTTAGAGAAGTGGCAACATTTGTGGGAAAGAAACTATAAATTGACAATGTCAGCCTCCTATAAAGAAAACCTATACAAATGGTTAGAGAAAAGATTTAGGGATTAGGAATTTAATTTAACAATATCATATCTGTCCTCATTTACCTGAATTTCTAATTCACCCTGTTTGTTGCTCATGCTCTGTGTGTTGGTGTATAGACATTTGAGTCCTTTATGACTAAACCTGTGTTTACTTTCTACATAACCTGTGTGGTGCCTGAATTCCCCTATTTTCTTACCACCTGTTTGATTAGTGCACTTTGTGTGGCACTCGCTATTAAAAGCTTGATTTTGCTTGACAGCAAGGTTGATATTCTTGTCCACACACACATCTATGTTACATGCACTGATAACCCTATAATTTTTAGATTGCTGGGGACAGGAATGTTCTGTATCAATTAACTCACTGTCCCCGTTGTTCAGTTTAAATATTTTTTCAGAAAATCTGTGAATTTATTGCCAAGTAACTCAGTCCCTTTCTTTGATGGATGCAAACCATCTCTTTTGTACACTTTTTCATTGGACCAACTGGAGACATCGTGACTAATATAACCAAAGTCTTCCCCTTTACACCACTCCTTTAGCCACATATTGAATTCTGCAATATGATGGCCTTTTCCATTTTGCTCCTTATACACTGGTAAAACCTCTGAAAAAGTAAGCCTACAGCCTATCCTGCTAAGTTCCTGCCCCAAGCTCTGGAAATCATTCTGCACAGAGAGTACATCTTTTTGGGACAGATCATTAGTGCCAAGATGTACAATAGCATCCACATCACACTCCTTGCTGGCATTCTTGACTATCTTAAAACTACGCTTCTTGTCCCTGCTGGCAGTAGCACCTGGAAGACACCTGACCTCTTTCGAAACCTCTGTATTCTTTCCTAAATTTACATCCCTTATAATTAAATCACCAACCAGAAGGTGGCTTCTCTTTTGGGATGCCTTGCTCTTCTTGCATGACTGGTGTGTAATACCTGATTCACACTTTCCCCTGTCCAAAACAAGTTCTTCATCTTGGACCACGATCCCCTTATTTGAGTTATCATCATCCCAACTACCTTGACCTGTCTCCTTAGTGTCCCTAATAAGGTCAGCAAGGGCACTGTATCTGTTATGCAGGGACACAGCGAAAGCTTTGTGTTTGTGGTTCACAGCTCTCACCCTGCCAGATCCCATGGTTTTCCATACTGCCCTTCTCCTGCAGGATCTTTGTGGTAGACGGGGCTGATAGTGCGGCAGCTCAATAGAGCAGAAGGGCTGAACTGGACACCTTTCTGCCTGAAGAGCACAGATTACAGACCCTAGATAAGTAATCTGTCCTTGTAGACTAGTGATTTGTTTACAGATAGGACAGTATCCAAGTTTGAAAAGAGTACTGCAAAAGACAGCTGCAAAACAAGTGTTGCATTGAACTAAGCCAGACATTCTGAATTAAAATGAAATCACAATTTCAGACACACTTGCCCTGAGTCTACTACTGATGTTTTAGATTTTTAGTTATGATTTGCGCGCCATTAGGCGCGCGGACTGCTACCTTTGTTCTCTGCACTCCCTCTTAACTCACAGCTTGCAGCACTTCCCAGCAACCTCTAGGCAGTTCAGATGCAATGGAGAACCAACCAGAAACTCTTGCATTGTTTTCTCCCTGAGGATTTCCATCCATGGAATTCTTCCCAACCACTCTCTAAATTTGTTGAAATCAGCTCTTTTAAAGCCCAAGACTCTAGTTTGACTTTTTTCTATTCCTTGTGCTTGCATTATGAATACATGCCTCCTCTACCAGGTTCTTTGCTTTAAATCTTTGGCACCTTCATCCTTGAAGAACAGAGCATCTTTAGAAAGACTCACCCACAACCAGAACCATATCTGTTGTGGGTGCGGCACTTGTGAGCTGTCCGTAGGAAGGGATGACATGCTATTCCTAAGTGCTCTGAGCACTTGACATGTAGTGAATTTGAACATGCTCCCAAAGTAAACCCGACAGGAAAACAGTCGAGTAAGTATAATAGGCCCAGGATCCTGTACACTAACCATTAGCTATCAAATGACTGCCTTTATACAATTAATTATAATTATATTAATTATACAAATACAATTAAAAAGCCACAGGAAGAAACACTTCCACATTTCACTTCATTCTAATTCAATCTAATTACAACTCAAATATATGTTAAAATGTATTTGTGGTCTCTGTGTATGTGCATGTGTATAATTATATACTAGCACATATACACAGACACACAAACTCATAAATGCAGACATGTTCCTTAATTTTACATTACATCGTTTATTATCCAGTCTCTCTCTCCTCTCACCATCATTGGCCAAGTTGTGGTCTGAAAATTCATGGGGGCTGGGGATGTGTGTTTCCTCTTCAACACAGCTCGGAGAATCTCCTTTCTCCCTTTTCCTGATCCTTCCCAACCTCATTTTCCAACAGTATATGCAATATTATTGATTGACTTCTCTACCCTTTTTTTAGAAGTATTGCACAACATAGGACTACAAATGTCTGAGAGGTTTCGGGGGGGCTGCTCTTTCACCCACTCACTTCCCTCCTGTGGTACATCCCCCCCAGCCCCCCCTCCCCACACACACCTACAGATATTTATTCAGATAGCTACAACAAGCAAGTTGTCAGGAAGAAAGAACATTGGAAAAACAGCTACCAAAAAAGAATTAGGAAATTGGAAGGAGGATGAGGAGGAAGAGGGGAGGGAAGGAGTTGGTGTGAGGAGGGAGACAGAGAATAAAAGGTTATTCACAACTTTCAAAGGTACCTCGGGGAGCATTTGCTGCAAATGTCTATTGGTGCTTTTTTATTAAAATTGCCAAAAAATTGTGTTAGCTAATGGATTCTTAATTCTATCGGAAAATGCGTGCAGGAAAATTATGCTATTCATCTTACAGTATATTGGTTGGAAATCACATCTGAGATCTAATCAATCATGGTGTGCAACTTTAACTCTTTGGATCAGGACCAAATTTCTCCCACCACTTTGTACTATGTGTGCTCCATCTCTCTTTGTGAGTGTATGGCCATGGCCATGCACATGCGCATGTACACCTCCGTTTAACTACTTTACTGCTGGTGTTTTACACCTATCAAAAGGGCTTTTAAAAAAGGTACATGTCATGTGCTGTATGAGTTCGTTTTGCAGCATTATTTTAATTCCTCATTTACTGACTGATTGAGATGCTGCCTTGTCACCAATTCTCCCCTCCACCTCTTTTAATGCACATTTTAACTTCGCTATTCCTCCTCATTAATGCACCCTCAGTGACCTTTACTTGACCTTGTATCCTCCATTCTCCTCTATAAGGAGAAACAATGAAGAAATTGGCTATTTTACTGGCATCTTTGCACAGAATATTGCTGTGGGTATTGATTTTTTTTATTTTATTTTATTAAACGTTTTATTTATTTTCTAATATTACAATTATATCTTTGAAAAACAATGTGGCGGCTGAGTTACAATGATTCAGTTACATACAGATATTATTAATACAAGTCTCCAACTATTTCAGCCAATATTTCCTCTCTTTTTCCCTTAATATGTACTGTCTCTTATTAGTATACATCTTATTCTATCAATCAGATATAAAATAATTTTCTTACATTTATCAATAACTTTTAGTTTATATATGTCTTAATTGTTTTAACATTCCATCTTTTAGACCATCAATAACCTAGTAAATTTTCCCAGTTTTGATTTTCCATTAATATTTAAGTTTAACGTTTAATATTTATCATTTCCAAGTTTTAAATGACCCCAATTCCCTTTGTCACAATTCCCCACAACATCTGGTGCTCAGGATACATATCTTATCTATCTCAATTCTACATCAACAAATTGATAATTCAATATAATATTCTTATTTTCATATAATTTCCAAATATCTTAAATTCAGTAACCAAAATTTCTTCCATTTCAACATTTAGTTTTCAGTCTTACCACTACATCAAAACATGTTTATTTACATTTCATCAATAAATCTTAGCATATATATGTCTTAATCACCTTTATCTAACCCTTATAAGCAACTCAATATTCAAATTTAACTGTTAACATTTATACTTCTAGATTTTAAATAGCCAAAAATTTTCTTTTCTTCATTTCATAACAATATCTTGTATTCAAAATACACATCTTATCTACTTGAATATTTTCTATATTCTATTTTAAATCTCGTAAGTAGGTCAAGACCCCATTCTTCTTCAGTCGTATTCTAGCTTTCTTTCTTTGCCAGATCGTCTTCCATGTCCGTGCTTCTGAGTCATCAAACAGTTCTCCTTGTCTTATTATATGTATTGTGTGATGTTGAAAAGACCATCCAGTCGCTATTTTTTTTGAGAAGTCTAGCAGGTCTGGCAAGTCTAACAGGTCGTCTCTTTATTTTCCCCTCTTGATGTAGTTGTCCTGAACTATTTATCATTTCTTCCATCTGTTCCTCATCTTGATCCTCAGATTCCTTCTGATTTATGTAGCAGGCTTTTTCCTCCATCCATATTGTCAGATTTTTTTCTGAATTTTCCATTGTCTGTACTTGTTGGGCAGTTAAATCTTCTGTCATAATATTTAATTGTTCCACTTTTCCTGTAGTATTCTGTATAGTTGATTCTTTAGTTATAATCAAAGTTTGAGTTTGCATATCTGAGCTGCTTTCTTGTTTTTCTCTAAAAGCTCTCATTTCATCACCAGCTGTAAGAAGGATTTGATAAGTTGCTTTTAGCGTATCAAGAATTTGTGCCAAATTTTCCTCCATAAGAAAAGTCTGTTCCTGGTCTTCTTCCATAATGATGAATTAAATTAGAAGCTTTTACAGTTTTTTTTTCAGTAGATAGAAAGCACAGCTAGGTCTCTCACAGCTGGTGTTCAAGGTTGCATGAATCTTATCTTATTTTCTGGGCTGTCAGCCAAGTCTCTTAAAGAATAACAGATTGCAGTTTCAGGTTTAGCCACAAGATGTCACCCCACTGTTTAAAAATTTCCTTTGAATCTCAAAGTTATTTTAATCCTTTCAGTTTTTCTTCTATTTTATGAGGAAAACCCCCGATCTTCAGTAAAAATAGAAAGTAAAAAAAATAGATAATAGAGAACCTTTTAGTCCACAAATTTTAGGAAATAAAGTTCCAATTGGGATAATTATTTTTTCAACGTTTTTAAGCTCCCCTGGATAGTCAGTCGCCGCTGTTTCTGGAGGGAGGGCTAAAATCCCCCTTCCCTCTCTACAGGGGGGAAAATACTTTCAGCAGCTTCCGTAGGTAAAAAAAGAAGTTAGAATATAAGAGAGGTAGATCTCACCCAGTCTCTTCCACGCTGCTTTAATGTTGCCTGATGGTAAGTGTGACTTCGGCTGTCCACAGCCTAGTGGCCGGCCATATTGCTATGGCCGGTCTTTCGTCCGCCGGTTCGGAGGGAACGCCAGCTCTAACGGGAGAGCTACCGCTCTCCTGCAATCCAGTAAAAGCCCCTCTTTGCTGGCCGCCTCTTTGGGGTGACTTTTTGACCCTTTTAGGGCCCCCCAGCGATACAAAACTGGACGAGGAAGATGGAGCTCGTCTTCCAAGCGTCCATGGCAGCCGCGTCGGCAAACCGGAAGTCGGGTATTGATTTTTTTAATGGTGCCCAGAATCATAAAATCTCCTGGTTTGTAGAGGAACATTGCTTCTCTGTTAAATATTTTTGTACCTATTCTAAATTAATATGCATCTCTTCTGAAGTTTCTTATAGGGAGCACAGTCAAGGTCACACAGCTAAAGTTGGGTACATTTTAAGCACCTTCATTTCTTTTCTATTAAGGAACCGCACCCTCCTGACTCTTTCAATACACATATGTTACTTCAGAGATTACTGTGATGCCTGTTAATAATGAAGGCAGATCTATGAAAAACTGTCCAATATTTCCAAAATATTGTATTTTAAATAACTACTACTGTTGCTTGAAATGTGCTTATATCATCCCAGGGCTGGCTTATTTTTCTACACATTTTGAGTTTGCATGGTATAAAACAGGTGTGTCTAACCTGTGGCCCATGGGCCACATGTGGCCCTGGTCAGCTAGTAATGTGGCCCCATAAGATTGTAAACCTTTAACATTATTATGTGATTTTTAGTGATACTTATATACATTAAGCATATTATATATTTTATATGCAGCCCAAAACAATTCCTCTGCACTCATTGTGGGTCAGGCAAGCCAAAAGGTTGGACAACCATGGTATAAAACAAGAAAAATTTGGAACTTGTGAATCTACAACTACTATCAAAGAGCTTACAAGGGTGGGTCTTTCTTTGTTATGAAGATATTATCTGCCCAGAAACAGAGAGGAAGAATGAGAGATAGCAACAATTCAATGGCCCCCAAAGCAGCACAATGTAAATATTCTAAATAAAGAGATACTTATGAGAATAGTACAGTACTATCTATGTGAAAATCACAAGCACAACAAATCTTCTAACTATCTACAGGGGAGAAGAACACTTTTTCATCCACAAACGTTGCCTGGTCAGATCTGGCCCTTCCTCGCAAATTCTAATCTATGACCTAATTGTGGATGAAGGGTCATCCTGTTATGCATTATAAACACATGAGGGAAATTGAGGAGGGAGATTGGTTTCATCCAGCTGTGCCTACGTGGATGCTCACTAAGGCACCATCATAAGGTGGAACAGTAATTAATGTCCCTATAGCTATAATCCATTGTCCTCACTAGAAGATTCTTCTTTGGTCCTGGGTTCTGAGGCTGTACAGGTTCAAATGTTTCAGGAAGAAAGAGATTATCAGGACCAGTCTGAATGATTTGAATTATATGATTGAATCAATCTTGATCACCATGATGTATGATCTTTACAGAAAGAAAAATGGGGGAGTGCAATCTTGCTGGTTCTCTCTGCTGTTTTTGTTGTTTAGCATTACTATGAGATATTTCTTGACTGTTATTGCAGCTTGAGATTTCAGGATACAGTATTTTACTGAGTTCCACTCCTACCTATAGGAGTGTTATATCTTCGGTTCTTTAGGCATTGAATGAGGCAGAGTATTCAAACAACAACAAGTTTATTAACTCAGAACAGAAGCAGCCCTAAAGGCTGCTGCTGTCAACGCTGTTAATATAGGATATTATTGCTTTGACAAGATATGCAGAACTGTCTGGTATTTTTAGAGTTAATTCAGATGACATAGAAAGGGAGGAGATTTATGAGGAAAGCCCGGGAAAGAAACGGAAGTGAAACTTTGGCCTCCAGCCTAATTGGAAGACGTAATTCATGACTGTAAAATAAGGGAGGGGTTTAGCAAGTAAAGATAGACGCAAGCCAGAGAAATTCAGTTTCTGGCATTCCGTCCATGTAAGTGCCAAGGTTATGTTTGCAATAAAAAGATTCAAAGAGGAAAAATGCCTCATGTTTCTTTGAAAAGCAACTTCCTTTGGAACCATAACATCATGCCAGAAACCAAACCCTTTTCAAACAACTGGAGGTGCATTACCCCCACCTCTTTCTCCTAGGCTGGAGTGAGAATGACAAGAATTCAGGGGGAGGACAATCTATCATGAAACGGGAGTTTGCTAAATACAACCCGGCAGCTGCTAATATCCCAGAGGGCGAGGTAACAGACAGCATGCTGTGGGAAGATGAATTTTGGCAGACGAATGAAAATCGGTGGACAGACAACGGACAAACTGCCACTCAAGGCCTGGGTGAGTTACTGGAAATATCTCAAACCCCAGAGGAGAGAGGTAGAGATCCGCTCCTGCAGGAAGAAGCCTACACCCCCTCCATTTCGTATCAGACAGCCTTTCAGACTCTGTCTTCCTCTATCAGGGACTCCAGCCCTGAAGAGAGAGGGAATCCCAGTCTGGGGCCTCTGCAACAAACGGGAGTGTGGCATTCGAAGCAGGCAGAGAGTAACCAACTTCTGAGCTTGCCACAGCTAATAGAGACCTTGCAACAGCTTGGGGTGGTGGAGGGGCCAGGAGATCAGCAGTTGGTGGGAGAACGACCACAGCAAGGAGATTGGCCCCAACCCCCGAACGTGCAACCCCTGGGCATAACCCAGCAACCAGGATGGGACCAGCAGCAACAGCCACAGTGGGGGGCCCAACAGCCTATAATTGCTCCACCTTTCAGAGCAACCTTCGATGGGGACCCAGAGAAACTGATTTTTTTCCTCAACCAAGTACGCTCTCACTTGAATCGCTGGGCCTATCTCTACCCGGATCCAAGGGCTATGGTCGATGTTATTGCATCCAGCCTAGAGGGAGAAGCATCTGAATGGCTGAACAATTTATATAATGAGTGTAGCGGGGCTGTCTGAAAGTGTCTGCAGAAGCCTGGCTGGGGAGAGAGAGATTGGGACAGCTGCTGCTGGTTTTGGGTGCCGCAG
This sequence comes from Azemiops feae, assembly GCA_023970755.1. Taxonomy (NCBI): domain Eukaryota; kingdom Metazoa; phylum Chordata; class Lepidosauria; order Squamata; family Viperidae; genus Azemiops; species Azemiops feae. The sequence goes on from JALGBA010000149.1 coordinate 79,527, forward strand.
GCGTGGACGAGGAAAAAAGATATAAAAGGAAGGAAGGAAAGGTGTGGGGGGGTTGGTTGTTGCAGTTCGTCAGGTGAAGACAAAGAGGGGTTGGAGGTTTTAAGCTGATCCCTTCTGGTGAAGGAGGGGGAAAAGGAGAGAGTGAGAGAGAGTGAGGGGGTGGAATTTTATTGCTTTCTTTCGCAAGGGAGATATCCCAAGCAGAGGCAAGATAGAGAGTGTGTGGAGAAAGAAAATTGCTGGGGCTGTTAACCTCAGATTTTAATAATAAAGGATAAGGGGGGAGGGGTTTGACACTGGCCTGTCAGAGACTGCAAGAAGCCACAGGAGAGGACGAGAGACTGCTTGTTGCTGTGAAGACTGAAGGCCATCTGAACTGTGACTATTGCTGCTTGTGCCAGTTTTAGACATTGTGGGGAGTTGCCCTGAGGGGGGCGAGCCGTTACTGCAGCAAGCTGACTGCTTTTGTTCGTTTTTTACTACTGCCTGGAGCCAGGGGTTTTCCCCTCCCCACTTGTTTCCAAAAAGGTCGCTGAGGAATCATTGACTGTTGCTGCTATGACAGCCTGGGGCTGCTAGACACCATCACAGCATTGACTATTGGGGCTAGGGGCTGGTCATCTTTGTTCCTGGAAGCCCCTCCCTGAAGACAAGAGCCTGCCACCTCCTCACTTTGTTTGAGCCTCTGTTGGAAGAGACACTTTACTAACACCTAGAGAGCACAGCTGCAGAGCTTGACTAAGGGGAACGGGGCTGGGGTGGGCCCTGGGCTTTAGCGGTCTCTGAGGAGGTAACGCTACACGTGGGGTACTCGTCCGGGATTCCCTGCCTGGCCCCTCCCCTTAGTAAGAAAGGGTTAGTCTTGTGTAGGGATATGAGCCAGAAGAACAAAATGGACTCTAATGCGGCTACCAGGTGGTGTGAAGAGCAGAATAGTGAAGTAAGGACAAGCATGGTAATCGATGTGCCTGGTGATGTTTGGTCAGATGAGCGAATTTTACAGACATTGAGGAGTTTTGTCCTGGACCAGAGGGTATATGTGATAGATACGAGGGTGGATCTGGATTTCCCCCATTTTTATGTACTGCTGGAATGGAAAAAGAGCATTCCGGAGTGCTTTCAGGTTAAAAGTTTGCAACTGACAGAAGATGTCAGAGTGGGGGTTATTCTTCCTATTGCATGGAGTATACCTTTGACCAAACCATTAGGCCAGAAGAAAGAGAAGTGTATTTCCCCACCTGCAGGGATAGCGGAAGTGGGGTTCACACAGGCGGGGGGAAGTTTGACTTCCATTCAAAACCTGATGGGGGGTTATTGCATAAGGGCTGGATATAGGAAATTACGTATTTTTTCGGGGATGCAACTGGTGCCAGAAGGGGAAGAGGAGTATGAAGCTTGGATGGAACAGGCGATACAAGCAGTTGAGGAATGGGATATACCAGACACCCAGAAAAGACAACGGGTTAGAGAGAGTTTAAAGGGCCCTGCTGCAGAAGCTATTAGAAGTTTAACATTGAGTCGGGGACAGTTTACTGTGCGTGACTATCTCTCTTTGTTGCATGATGAGTTCGGGTCTGTTGAGACGGTCTCTAGTTTACTGTTCCGGTTGGAACATATGTACCAGAAGAGGGGTGAGAAGCTGTCTGAATATATAAGGCGCCTGAATAGATTATTATATCAGGTAGTGGAGAAGGGGGGGATTGGATCCAGCTGGGGTGGAACAGGCTAGGATAGAACAACTCTCCCGGGGTGTTTTGGCTTCGGACCCTGTCCGGAGCCAAATAAAGGTCGAAGCTAGAGGGAATGCTTGGGGGTATCATGAGCTTATAAGGAGAGTGCGGGCAACCGAGGTAGTGGAGGATGCTAAGGAGGTGACAGCCGAGTTGCCGGTAGGACAGTCCCTAGGTCCAGGAGTGAGGAAGGCCAGGGAGGAGGATGACCGGATAACAACGATACAAACCCAGATACTGGAGTTAACCAAGATAATAGCCTCCTGGACAGCAGTGGGTGGCCCACCCCGGAATGGAGGCCAGGTTGGGACAGCTGATGGGGGGATGGGCCCACCCACCTGGGATAATAATCCAATGAGACCAGTGGTCTGTTACAATTGTGGGGGTGTGGGGCATTATAAGCGTGTGTGTCCAAAACTGTACAGAAGACCAGGGAACCCAGTGTCAAGGGCCCCAGTGAAGGAGCTAGCTGGGTGCCCGGTGATATCAGTCAGCCCCGATAAGAGAGGGTTCCCTTGGAAACCCTCATCAAAAATGGGAGTGATGGGAGTACCCCCTTCGATAAGAAATTCCCGTCCCCTTGAATTAACAGAGGCCGAAGCTATGGCCCCCCAGCAACGGGAGAACCAGGTGTGGTTGGTGAACCAGACACTGGGTTTTCTAATACTGGGGCTCCCCAGCAGTTGGTGGGCCCCTCTCCAGTGGTGTCAGTGCAGGTGGAAGGTATTTATACTAAGGCCCTTTTGGATTCGGGTGCGCAAGTTACGTTATTATATAGGGATTTTTATGATAAGTATTTGACATATATGCCCATACAGGAATTGGGTGATTTGAAGATCTGTGGTATTGGGACCGAAAAATTTCCCTATGATGGATATCTACCTATACAGCTGACGTTTGGGCCTTCTATTGCTGGGTATACGGAGACCTTTGATACTCTGGCTATTGTGTGCACTCGCCCCCCGGGAGTTAGTCAGGGTTCATTGATTGTGGGAACTAACACCAGTTTAGTTAGGCGGTTACTCACCCCAGTCATCCCCTTAGGGAATGACCAGATAGTGAGGGATGTTCATCCTGCACTGCAGACAGTATGTCAGGGTTTGATGCGGGAGCAGCAGGCCCCTGCAGAGGGAGTGGGGCGGTTATGGAGATTGGATAGGAAAAAGAGGATAATACAACCAGGGGAAGTGGTGTGCCTGAGGGCTTCTGTTAAGTTAGATTGGGAGCAGCTGGGGCCATATCTCATTCTTGAACCTGGCCCAAGGGGACGGAATGGTGGAGTGGAATTAATTCCAGAGGTAATCTCCACACGGGTTTTACAACAGGAAAAAGGGCGGATCTCGGTTGGGGTTCAGAATATCATGGGCCTCCCTGTAAGGCTGAGGGATCGGATGTTGTTGGGGCAGGTGAGCCCGGCTACTCCGATTGAGTCTCTGGATGGTAAGAGAGAGGTGGAGGGGGAGGTTTCGATGGATCAGTTTTATCCCAAGAACACCCAGCTTTCTCTTGAGTGGCGAGAGAGAGCGAGAGACCAGCTTTGGAAGTGGAGACATTTATTCTCGAAAGATGACTTTGATGTGGGCTGTGCTAGGAGTGCCCAACATGAAATCCGACTGAGGGAGGATAAACCCTTTAGGGAGAGATCTCGGCGGATCCCCTTAAGCGACCTAGATGATCTTAGGGAGCATCTAGCAGAGCTGAAAAGGACTGGGGTCATTAGGGAATCCCGAAGTCCTTATGCTTCCCCCATAGTGGTGGTCCGGAAGAAGAACGGGACCCTAAGGATGTGTATAGATTACCGCACACTTAACCAGAGGACCATCCCTGACCAGTATACAACTCCTCGGATAGAGGATGCTTTGCAGTGTTTGTCAGGGGCGAAGTGGTTCAGTGTGCTGGATTTAAGGAGTGGTTACCATCAGATCCCCATGCATCCAGAGGATAGGGAGAAGACCGCGTTCATCTGCCCACTGGGGTTTTATGAATTTAATCGAATGCCGCAGGGGCTATCAGGGGCCCCGGCGACTTTTCAAAGGCTCATGGAATGGACAGTGGGGGACATGAACCTGATAGAGGTGTTGGTCTACTTAGATGATATTATTGTCTTTGGTGAGACACTTGAGCAGCATGAGGAGCGTTTAGAGAAGGTATTGACAAGGCTCCAGGAGGAAGGGCTGAAATTGTCGTTAGAGAAATGCCAATTTTACCAGCCATCTGTCACTTATTTAGGTCATGTCGTCTCGGCCGAGGGGGTGACAACAGACCCCGCTAAGTTTGAGACAGTGGTTTCTTGGCCCAGGCCTCAGAGTGTAGCCGAATTGCGATCGTTTCTAGGATTTTGTTCATACTATCGGAGGTTTGTGGAAGGGTTTGCGAAGATAGCTCGCCCGCTCAATGAGCTGTTAAGGAATGAGGAGGTAGAGGATACAGTGGATTGTTTGAATCCGACCCATAAAACCAGGGGACCCAGGAAGTCTCGGGAATCTATTCAGGCAGAATGGACTGAGCGCTGTGAGCAGGCTTTTGATCAGTTGAAGCGGAGGCTTACGAGAACCCCAGTCCTAGCTTATGCCGATCCCAATCGACCGTATGAGTTACATGTGGACACTCGTCGGGATGGCCTTGGGGGGGTGTTATATCAGGAGCATGATCAACGTTTGAAGCCCATTGCATATATCAGCAGGGGCTTAACCCCCGGGGAAAAGAACTATCCCACTCATAAGTTGGAATTTTTGGCACTCAAGTGGGCGGTTGTGGTTAAGTTGAAGGATTATTTGTACGGGGCAGAGTTTGAGGTTAAAACGGATAATAATCCACTCACGTACTTGCTCACAACCGCTAAACTTGATGCCACGGGGCATCGATCGCTAGCTGCCCTTTCTGGGTTCAGGTTCAGTTTGAGGTATCGCCCAGGCGTGGGGAACATCGATGCAGATGCTTTGTCAAGGAGGCCCCAGGATTCAGGGGCAGGCATTAGAGAGTGGGTACAATTGCCCCCTGATTGTATTCAAGCACTGTATCGAGGGGTTGAGCATCGAGCTAGGGGAGCGATTGGGGCTGAATCAGTGGGGGTTACCACTGCAGGTGTCCCCAAATTATACTGTAATCCCATTCAGATCAGAGGGGAGGGTAGGTTTGCCCTGACTAAGAAAGAGCTGTGGAGGGACCAGGTGGAAGATCCTCTCTGTGGCCTGGTTGGAAGGGCTCTGAGAAGTGGCCAGCGGGAGTCTCTGCTTGCTGATTCGCCGAGAGGAGCCCGAGTGCTGTACAAGGAGTGGGATCGTTTACGGCTTCGTGATGGAGTGGTTTATCGGAGGGGCCCTTCGGATGGGCTTGAAGAAAGGTGGCAACTTTTGCTTCCAGAGAAACACAGAGAAGCAGTACTGACTGCGCTTCACGACGAGCACGGGCATTTGGGGCCGGAAAAGACTTTTAAGTTAGTAGTGGATCGTTTGTACTGGCCCTGCATGAAGAAGGAAGTCAGGGACTATTGTAGATCTTGTCTGCATTGCATTCAGAGGAAAACCCTACCATCAAGAACTGCGCCAAGGGGCCATCTGCAAAGTTATGGGCCCTTGGACTTGGTTTGTATTGATTTTCTCTGCTTGGATCCGGATGTAAGCGGACAAGGAAACGTGTTGGTCGTGACTGATCATTTTACCCGTTATGCTCAGGCCTTCCCGACAAGAGATCAGTGCGCTGTTACGGTAGCCAAAGTACTGGTGGAGAAGTTTTTTGTACATTATGGGCTGCCTCAACGCATACATTCTGACCAAGGGAGGGACTTTGAAAGCAGGCTTGTTAAGCAATTACTGGGCTTGCTGGGCATTCGGAAGTCCCGTACCACCCCGTATCACCCACAAGGAGATCCGCAGCCTGAGAGATTTAATCGTACTCTTTTGGACATGTTGGGGACACTTACTAAAGAACAGAAACAACATTGGATGCAACATATCTCTACCGTCGTGCATGCCTATAATAGCACGAGGAATGATGCCACCGGGTATTCCCCATATCGGTTGATGTTTGGTAGGGAAGCCCGCCTGCCGGTAGACATAGCCTTTGGCACCTCAATGGATGAGACCTCCTTTAGGTCACATCATAATTATGTGGATAGGTTGAGGAAGAGCTTGAAGGGGGCTTATGAGAAGGCCGCAGAGGCCGCAGGGGTTCGGGAACGGTGGAATAAGAGAAATTACGATCTGAAAGTAAGAGTCCAGGATTTGCAGTCTGGGGATCGGGTGCTATTAAGGAATTTGGGCCCCTCTGGGAAGCACAAACTGGCAGATCGGTGGGGTTCCCAGATGTATGTTGTTATTGAGAAGCTGCCGGGACTACCGGTGTATCGGATACGACCAGAGGGAAGCTCAGGGCCTTTGAAAGTGTGGCATCGGAACCATTTATTGCCCTTGAACGAGGCAGTACGAGCTACCCAGCCAGTCCCCGTAGATGAACCCCATGTAGTGGGAAGGGGAGTAGGAACTAGGGCAAAACCTGTCTTATCCGTAGGAAGGGAAACGGAAGACTCTGAAGAAGAAGAGAGTTGTATAGGTTGGTTGTGGTCATCAGGGGATATTGGGACCATACCCCCCACTGTGGGTAGCGAGGTGGAATTAGAACAGTCTGGGCCTGATGTTTTGGAACCCATGCCTAGAGCTTGTGAATGGGTGAGGACTCCCCAGAGAGTTGAGGCCGGGGATCAGCCTGGGGGTTTGTCGGGACAGGAGGGGCTGTTGACCATGGAGATCAAAGAGCTAGGGGAATCATTAGAGGTGGATCAGGCTACTTCACATGGTCTGCGATCATCAGCATTAGAGGAGGGGTTGTCAGTCCCGGGTACCTCTGGGGGTGGGGAGTTACTAGGGGATACTGCTATACCCATGATACTGCTGAGCCTAAAGTGCAGAGACCGAGGCAGGTGATACGCCTGGTGAAGAGACTAACATATGATGCCCCGGGCCATAACATAGAGAGAGAGTGATGTTCGCTCCCTGGATAATACAGATGCCTAGCAGAAAGTTCCCTATTCCTTGGGGGACCAAAGAAACTGGTTAGGTGGGGGGAGTGTGTAGCGGGGCTGTCTGAAAGTGTCTGCAGAAGCCTGGCTGGGGAGAGAGAGATTGGGACAGCTGCTGCTGGTTTTGGGTGCGGCAGGCGTGGACGAGGAAAAAAGATATAAAAGGAAGGAAGGAAAGGTGTGTGGGGGTTGGTTGTTGCAGTTCGTCAGGTGAAGACAAAGAGGGGTTGGAGGTTTTAAGCTGATCCCTTCTGGTGAAGGAGGGGGAAAAGGAGAGAGTGAGAGAGAGTGAGGGGGTGGAATTTTATTGCTTTCTTTCGCAAGGGAGATATCCCAAGCGGAGGCAAGAGAGAGAGAGTGTGGAGAAAGAAAGTTGCTGGGGCTGGCTTGTTGCTGTGCAGACTGAAGGCCATCTGAACTGTGACTATTGCTGCTTGTGCCAGTTTTTAGACATTGTGGGGAGTTGCCCTGAGGGCGAGCCGTTACTGCAGCAAGCTGACTGCTTTTTTTTTTTTTTAAATATATTTTATTAGATTTATAGGGGTACAGGGATGCATTAAGGTGCTTAGGAACCACCATGGGGTGGGTATATTAAACATCCAAAAAAAGAAAGACAATCACAAATATATAACTCACTCAAAGTCTTTAAACTTCCCTCTCTAATTCCCTCATTTAATTTCACATATTCAAATTAATAAATTCTATATAAGTTTCAAACGGTCCTATCAAATATCAGTTACATTTCAATTCTAAAATCCAAATCCTGTTTTTAAGCTTTACTAACTTACAATTACTATATTTCAATTAGCTTAAATAGACATATTATTAACACTTCGGGTGCCCTTTTTTTTTTTTACATAATTATATCTGGTATATTGTTCTTACAACAACATTCCCATATCTCTTCATTGATACCATTTTTTTCTCTTATCACCCATCCCTCTTATTCTCCTTTTATTTCCAAATAATTCTCTTAAAATAAAAATATCAGGCCAACAAATAAATTTCTATCTAATTTAAATATATATTCTATCAATGCCTCTATATCTATAAAAATCTTTTTAAACCAGTAGATAAAGTTTACTTCTCCAATACATATCATATCTAAAACAGAGTAATATTACAAAGGGTATCCTCTTAAAAATTTCACATGTTCCATAGTTGTTAAGTCAGTCAAGAAATCAAAGCTTTTTAATCCCATTAAATAAGACTTTAAATACATTTTTAAATCTAACTCTAGGCTTCTTTCTATGCCATAGTGGTTTCCATAGTGAGGTTCCTACATAATCAAACCACACTATTAAAAGGTCCATATTCTTTAACGCTTCAAATTGGTCAAAGTTCTCTTTCCTTTCTTCTAATAGCCTTTGGATGGTAAAAGCTGTTTTATTCCATGTTATATTTGCCAATTGTTTATCCACCTTTTCTCGATTTTCAATAAGTTGTATCTGAGTATCAGTCTCTGTTGTGTTGGTATTGATGCTTCAGACATCTCTGTTAAAGTTGTTGTATAGTCATCAGACTTCTCGATAGGTTGTGTTGGAAGTTGAATAAAATTAGTTTGTTTTGTGGTTTCCACAGTTTCTCTCAGTGTAGGGAAAAGGGATTGAAAATAGGAGCTCACATCTCTCTGCAGCTTCTAAAATTGTTTCCATATAAGTTCATAGTCCAGTTGTGTATTAAGTTCCATATCGATAGTAATAAGCTTTTTAATCTTAATCTTTAGGAAGGCTCTACTTCATAAGAATCAAGCAAGCATTCACCTTCATTTCAATAGGCAGCTGCATCGTTATCTTGTAGTTATCACTCTTTCAGGTCATAGCCATTCCCAGCAAAAAGAAATATAATTGCAGTACCACTTTTCGACCAAGATGTCTCAGCAAACCAAAAAATCCTTTTTTTTTTTTTCCTTTCCAAATAATAGATTTTTATTTTTCGTATTAAAAAGATGAAGAAAGGGTTCAAAATAATAATGCGTAGTTGTAACAATAATAGTCAAGAATAAAATGTTTTCAGGTCCCCTCAGTATTCCAAATTTAAATAGTCCATCGAAATTAACTGGTTTTTATTTATATATTTTTTTTTCCAACGCTGTTTTTCCCCATTGCCCAAACGCTGCTTCCTCATGACAGGGAATAGTTCAAAGAAGCTTTTAACAGGAAAGTAGTTAGGGAAAAAAAAAGGGGGGTAGGAAAGGTCTCACCCGGATTCTCCACGGGGGTTCTTTCGCTTAGATGTTTTCTGGCTTTCAGCTGGTGCGACGAAGTGATCGTCCATTTTATTGGGCGATCTTTTCCTCCGGCGTCCCTAAGGAGAAAGCTCGAACTGGGGAGAGCCGCCGCTTCCCCAGCGAGCAGGAGCCTCCTCTAACGGTGGTCGCCTCTACGGGGCGACTTTCGACCCGATTAAGGGTCTACCGGCGGAGGAAACCAGCCGGTGAGAGAGAGATCTCTCCGTGCGACTGCTGGTGTCGCGATCCGGACCGTAAGCCTGCGGTCTCTGAGGAATGTACGCTACATGAGCAAGCCCCAGAATTGGAAGACCCCCACCTCTTCCTCCTGGGTCTGAAAGAAAGATTTGAGGACCCATCCCTTGACCTAAAAGCAAGAGAACAAATCCACAAAATAAAACAAGCCGGCAGGCCTGCCCTGGAGTACGTGCGAGAGTTTCGCAAGATAGCAGGTCGGATAGGGGGGTGGCCAGAGCAGTCCCTAATCCATCACTTCATTGAGGGATTAGATGATCACCTCTCTCAGGCCTGCATTATTCGAGCAGTACCTGATCAACTGCACGAGTGGTACCAGACAGCGGTGAAGCTAGACGTTCAGCTCGCCCGCTATAAGAAGCCTCCCCCACCTGAATCCGAGCAGCAACCAGAACAACCCAAATAACAATCACTCCCACGAAACCCTCCGACTACTGTGATGGCTGAAAGACCCAGGCCACCTGCAGGGCCGTCAATTAAGTGTTTCCGGTGCAGACAGAAGGGACATCGAGCAGCAAACTGTCCGGTCCCCTACCCCCAACTGCAGAGCAGTCCGGAACCAGCGGCAAGAAGGAGACCTGCCCAGGGGCTAATGAGAGAAAAATCCAACTGGGCCACGCAAGCACCTGTTACCCAGATTACACCTCCCACACAAGAGGACGCCGGGACTCCAGGTGGACCCGCCCCTGCTCTACCCTCCTTTGACGGCGATGACGGAGAGAACGACCCGATGGTGAGTCGACAAATCCCATCTTTTTCACTGCCCGCCAACCTTATAATCCCTAAGCACAAATAGACTTAAACGTACTAATCAATTCTGGATGCACCCGATGCATTATTAGTCTACCCTTTGCCATGAAAATGGGCATACGGGCAAAGCAACTCTCCAAACCTGTGAGGTTCAAGCAAGCTGATAAAAAGAGAGCTCCCCAAAGAATGTTCCAAGTTGGGGAAGAGGTTTATCTGTCAACCAAATATTTGCGCCTCAAATTACCCAGTAAGAAGTTAGGACTGAAATTCTTAGGGCCTTTTCCTATCGTAAAGGTCATCAATCCGGTCACAGTAAAACTGAAACTCCCTAGGCTTTTGGGTAAAATCCACCCTGTCTTCCATAGTAGCTTGTTAAAACCTTATCGGGGTTCCACTTTAAGACCTCCCCCGAAGAAAGCACCTGGGCCCCTCGTAGTTGCGGGGCAGTCCCATCACGAAGTGAAATGTATTCTTGATTCTAGAATTTTTAAAGGGAGATTGCAGTACCTAGTACAATGGAAGGGATACCCGTTGTCTGAAGCCACTTGGGTGAAATCCAGTGAGGTGAAAGCTGACAGGCTCGTCAAAAGGTTTCATACGAAACACCCCAACAAACCGAAAACTAGTCATTAATATATGCTTTTGTTTACATTACAGGATCTGTCCTTTTTGTAAGGGGGCCCGGATGTCAACGCTGTTAATATAGGATATTATTGCTTTGACAAGATATGCAGAACTGTCTGGTATTTTTAGAGTTAATTCAGATGACATAGAAAGGGAGGAGATTTATGAGGAAAGCCCGGGAAAGAAACGGAAGTGAATCTTTGGCCTCCAGCCTAATTGGAAGACGTAATTCATGACTGTAAAATAAGGGAGGGGTTTAGCAAGTAAAGATAGACGCAAGCCAGAGAAATTCAGTTTCTGGCATTCCGTCCATGTAAGTGCCAAGGTTATGTTTGCAATAAAAAGATTCAAAGAGGAAAAATGCCTCATGTTTCTTTGAAAAGCAACTTCCTTTGGAACCATAACAGCTGCACAGCTATTTATACAGTTAGCCTCTAGGTGGCAACCAATAGATTTAAAGTAACAGTTTCCCACCCAAAACCTCATTATCAGCTTGGAGACAGCCAGTCTGGCTTTCAGTAACAGCAACTGTTAAACAATACAGCAATGTAGGTCAGACATTAAGCAAGTGATTTAAAACAGTTGTGGCCAATACATTACACCCCTTCCCCCTAGATGGCTCAAACTCTCAATTGCTGGACATAGTCCTGCAGATATTTAGGCGGCCTTCTTGACTGTTCTGAACATCTAGGGGTTGCAGGGGTCTCCCGGTCTACCCGCTCGCCTGCCCGGCTGGGTAGGCCAGGACTCTGAGGTCCAGTGAAGTCAGATTGACTCGGGTCCCTTTGGCTGGCCAGTCCCGGTTGGCCCAAACCAAAGTCCAATCGTGCAGCAAAGTCTGCAGGGCTGTCCCTCAGCACAGTTTGCCGGTCCTGTTCAGTGGATACTGTCTGTCTGTCTGGGAGAAGCTCTCCTACGGCCTTTTCCCCGTCTCCTTGAGTAAGAGTTCTGTTGGAGCGTGCAAGCTCCTCTGTTGGGCCGCTGTTGCATGGCCCTTGCATGCGGCCCTCTTGAGAGGCCTGAGCCAGCGACTGGTTCGCTAGCCTCCGACGCAGCTGGTCAATGTGCCGGCGAATGACTCGCCCATCTTCCAGGACCACCTCATAAGAGAGTGGTCCCGACACCTTAACAACCACGGCTGCCACCCACAAAGCCCCTTGCCCGTAATTCCGGGTCCAAACCTGGTCACCCACTTGCAAATTCCGAGGTGCCTTTGGCTGAGCAGAGTCCGAGGCAACCCAGTCGGGGTGCAGCCTGTCCAGCTTGGTGATCAAACGTCGGCCCCATCTGAGTTCCACAGGGCTTCTGCCCGTGGCGGTACAGGGAGTTGTGCATTGGCAGAGTAGAAAATCTGCCAGTCTGTGGTGCCAATTCCCTGTGACAATCCATTTTAGTGATTCCTTGGTTGTGCGGACCATGCATTCCGCTTGGCCGTTCGAGGCCGGGTGAAAGGGAGCCGATGTGGCGTGCCGTATTAGATTTGCCCTGAGGAAAGACTGGAATTCAGAAGCGGTAAACTGAGCCCCATTGTCAGAGACCAACACGTCTGGAAGTCCGTGTGTTGCAAAGATTCTGCACAGTTCCTGAATGGTCCTGGCAGTAGTCATAGTAGGGACTGGTGCAACCTCTAACCATTTAGAATGGCTATCTACCACTATTAGAAACAGCTGTCCCTGAAAGGGCCCGGCAAAATCAATGTGGATTCTTGACCACGGTGGGTGGGTGTCCTCCCATCGGTGGACAGGGGCTTGCGGCATCTCCGGTCTGGATTGCTGGCACGTGTAGCAACGATGTACTTGGGCCTCGATGGCTTTATCTAGCCCTGGCCACCAAAGGTAGCTCCTCGCAAGTGCCTTCATCCGGACTATTCCCGGATGACCCTCGTGCAGAGACTCTAGGACCCTGGGCCTTAAAGAGCTCGGGACTATGACCCTACTTCCCCAAAGGATGCACCCCTTATGAGCTGAAAGCTCAACTTTTCTCATGAAGAAACTCTGAAATTCTGGCCCTCGACATTTGTCCAGCCATCCTGTGTGTACCAAGTTTAGCACACGACTCAGCGTTTTGTCAGCTGCTGTCTCAGCAGCTATGTCCCCAGCGTGAAGGGGAGATTCCGGCAAATCCTGGATAGCCAGGATGCGTGCAGCTGGAGCTGGATCTGGCTCCACATGTGGCAGGGGCAATCTGCTCAGGCCGTCTGCATGGCCCATTTCCTTGCCCAGTTTGTGATTCATCCTGTAGCTGTAGGCTGACAGGAAGATAGACCACCTCAGCATTCGAGGAGACAGAATCTGAGGTGTCTGTTTGTTTGTGGTGAACAACCCTAGAAGTGGCTTGTGGTCCGTGAAGACCGTGAACTGGCAGCCATACAAGAAGTCATGGAACTTTTTAACTCCAGCCACAATGGCCAGAGCCTCCTTGTCAATTTGGGCGTAGTTGCGCTCTGCGGACGATAGGGTCCTGGAGTAATACGCAATGGGCTTCTGCCTCCCATCAGCCATTAAGTGGCTTAACACAGCCCCAACCCCATACGGGGATGCATCACACGCAATGCAGACAGGAAGCTGCTCATTGAAATGAGTGAGAACTGAGTTCGACAACAGCAGTGATTTGACTGCTTGGAAGCTACTCTTGTGGACACTGGTCCACTGCCACTGAGCTTGTCTATCCAAGAGCCGGTGTAACGGCTCTGCCACTGCGGCCTTGTTTGGGAGGAAGGCATGGTAAAAATTCAAAAGGCCTAGGAAAGCCTGAAGCTCTCCCTTTGACTTCAGCCTTGGGGCCTGCTGGATTGCTTTTAATTTGGATTCCGCCGGATGAATGCCTTCGGCATCGATGCGGAAACCAAGGAACTCGGTTGACTCTACCCCAATCTTGCACTTTTCTTTTTTTAGTTTAAGTCCCGCATCACGGAACCGCTGAAGGACGGCCTTAAGCCGTTCAGCCAGAATCTCAACCGATTCCCCAGCAATGAGGACATCATCGAAGTAGGGGCAAACCCCTTGAATTTCCTTGAGCGTGCGCTCCATCACTCCCTGGAACAGCCCTGGGGCTACACTCACCCTGAACTGTAGGTGCTTAACCTTAAAAGCCCCCCTATGGGTGATAATGGTCTGGGCTACCGCCGTGGCCTCATCCACAGGCAGTTGTTGATAGGCCTGTGCCAAATCTAATTTGGCGAACACGCGGCCTCCTTGCAATGACGCCAAAATATGGCTGACAACTGGCACAGGGTACGCGTGCTGTTGAAGTGCCCTGTTGAGGGTGCACTTATAGTCAGCGCATATTCGCACTTCCCCGTTGGCCTTTAATGGCGTTACCATGGGGGTCTCCCTCATCCCACTGTCTACGGGCTGCAATACCCCTTGTTCCACTAGCTTATCCAGCTCTGCATCGATTTTGGGTTTCAATGCGAAAGGCACTCTACGAGGCTTGATCCGTATTGGAGTTACCATAGGATCAAGCTTGAGGGCGATCGGAGGACCCTTGTACTCCCCTAGACTAGAACTGAAAACATCCGCGAACTCTTGGCAGACTGCAGGCAGATCTGCCGCTTGTGTTCAGTGAATGCCGGTTACTTGAATGCCCAGTGCATCAAACCAATTGAGCCCTATGAGGCTCGTGCGTTGGCCTTCCACCACTACGACATCTAGTGGCCCCTTGAACCCCTTGAATTCCACCAGAATTGTGGCTTCGCCTTTGACCGCCACTCGGGAGTTTTGGAAGTCTGTGAGTAGTAGATTAGACGGCCGGAGCTTGGCCCATCTGTTGCTATGATGGCATAGGTCAGGGGTAGGCAACCTCGGCTCTTTTATGACTCATGGACTTCAACTCCCAGAATTCCTGAGTCAGCTATGCTGACTCAGGAATTCTGGGAGTTGAAGTCCATGAGTCATAAAAGAGCCAAGGTTGCCTACCCCTGGCATAGGTGCCTGAATGTTCCTTGTGAAATGATGGACATGGCTGAGCCTGTGTCCAGTTCCATCTTGCATGGAACTCCCTGAAGCTTGACCTGTAGTCTAAGCTTCTGCTTTAGGGGGCAATGGGTACCAGTGCGGAATACGCTTCTTCGGCTGGAGCAGAACCCTACTTGGTGTTGACCCGGGGCCCCGGTACCTCTCCTGAATGCGTCTTCTTTCGGGCGGTCCCTCTGATGACTTCGGCAGATGGCGGCGATGTGGCCTGGCTTACCACAGGCCCGGCACATTGCAGTTCAGAATCGGCAATCCGCACGTTGATGGCGGCCTCCGCAGCCCATGCATTTAAGGAACGGAACTGCCTTCCCAGCTGGCTGAGGTCCCTTCTCCGGGTGCTTTCGTAGCTGGTCGACTTCGTAGTCTGAGTCGGTGTCTTCCATCTGCTCGGTGTCCTCGTGGTGGACGGCTTCGGTGCTTGGCACGCTTTTGGAGAGCCGCAGCGCTTTAACGGCCCCTCCGGCGGCTTCGTCCGCCATGACCTCCTTCAAGGCCTCTTGTAGCGAGAGAGTCTCCTTAGCGAACAGTTTTTCTTGGAGCTCTCGATTCTGGAGTCCGCAGACTAAACGGTCTCGTAGTCTCTCCTCCAAATCCGCGAAATTGCAGAGTCGGGACGCTTGATGAAGAGCGGCAATGAATTCTGTTGCAGACTCACCGGGTTGTTGCTCCCACTGCTCAAAAGCGTGCCTCCATGCTATAACGGATAACTTGGGCTCGAAGTGGTCTCGGAGCTTTTTTTTCAAGTCCGCGTAGGTGACCGACTCGAGCGGCGGTGGGGCGACCAGCTTCTCTGCAATGTCGAAGGTGGTGGGGCCGCACACGCAGAGGAGTGTCGCGGCCTTCAATCCATCTTCGGCGACCTAGTTGGCGCGGAGGTAATTTTCGGCGCGGAGGTAATTTCCGACGCGGAAGATGTAGGACGCCCATCTCTCCGGGTGAGTTACGTCAAATTCTTCAAGCTTCCCGACCTTCGCCATGGTGGTTTGTGTCTTCGTTCAATGCCTTGCGCTGCTGGCTTCTGTGTAGGCCCTAGGACGGATCCTTAGGGCGTGGTGGTCTCCAGCATGGCTTGCTGGCAGACCGAGGGGGGGGAACGTAGTTCCTGTCAGGCTCTGTGCTGACCTCACCCCCTAGTGACTTCAAGCTCTCTCAATGAAGCAGCACATCCCATCCTCGTCGCCACTGTTATATCTTTGGTTCTTTAGGCATTGAATGAGGCAGAGTGTTCAAACAACAACAAGTTTATTAACTCAGAACAGAAGCAGGCCTAAAGGCTGCTGCACAGCTATTTATACAGTTGGCCTCTAGGTGGCAACCAATAGATTTAAAGTAACAGTTTCCCGCCCCAAACCTCATTATCAGCTTGGAGACAGCCAGTCTGGCTTTCAGTAACAGCAACTGTTAAACAATAAAGCAATGTAGGTCAGACATTAAGCAAGTGATTTAAAACAGTTGTGGCCAATACATTACAAGGAGCATGTTCAGTGGATGGCTTTGGGTTGCCATTGCTTGGCTCATGGTAATTAAGCTGTGGGGCCCACTCAGACACCAGTGCTGTATAAAATCTACAAAATGCCATTAAGGATGGCTTTCAAGAGGTTTGCTCTAGTTTTTTATAAGATCTGAATAAGAAAAAGCTATGCATATCCTGGACTAATGTTTGGATGTAATGGTGGGCTACATATGAAGGCTGAATCGTATTTCTAAGAATTATGGAGGTTGCCTCCTCTGATGAGATTGTACTCCTGGGTAGACCAAGTGTGCACCAAAAACTATGGTTTTCAATGATGACTCAAGCCTCTCTAATTAGGAGTGTCTTTTCCAGCTCATCCTGATTAATTGGCTATGGTTATTTCTGCACAGGAATAGCCTGGCCATAGTAAGTCATGCTCTGATACTGCAAGGCTGGACTATTGTAATGTGTCCTACATAGGAATACCTGTGAAACTGAATTGGAATTAGCAGCTAGCACAAAAAAGTCATGGCTAAAAGGGTTGCTGAAAGAGACAGCTACTGCGAACCCATTCCATAAGATCTGAAGCAGCTGTACTGACTGCCTGTGCTCTATAAGCCAAATTCAAATTGCTTCTACTGACATATAAAGCCCAAATGTTTTGAGACCTGGTTATCTCACAGATGATCTTGTTCCTTACATAACTGCCCAGCAGTTACATAACCACCCTTACATAACTGCCCGGTCAGGTGGGGGTGTTCTCTTGAGCACAATGCAGCAACCCAAGGAGGATATGCTTAACAGAGGAATGCTGAGTATAGAATCCCTTCCATGTCCAGTTATTGCTTCTGAGTCTTGTTAGCTTCTAGCCTCAACTAAAACTTAGTTGCCCCAAGAATGGAGCTGAAGCTATGCTACTATGTCATTTAACATGCCTACTATTGTGTTATGGCATGCTTTTATGGTTTATTGTACCCCACTTGGCAGTGACTCATAACTAAAAGGAATTTTTTCACAAACATAAATAAAATGCTATGGTTATAACCCTGAACAAATGTAGTATCAACATATTTGAAGCACTAATGTAATGGAAAACCTGCACAAAAGCAATATTTTTCAGACTGAAAAAGAATGACATGACCCTTTCATCTCTGATATTTTTCTTTTGAAAAGTTTGGACTGAAATCTTTACCAAAGCCAAGCAAATTGTTGCAAGCATCTTCCTCCGGCAATGCCAAAAGTTTTTTTGCCTCTCAGGATTTTTGCATAGATCGCTTTCTGAAGGTGCTATCTTCATGAGCATTTATTCTTCATAAATGACTTAGATGAGGGAATAGAAGGGGAACTCATCAAATTTGCAGATGACACTAAGCTGGCAGGAATAGCCAACACCCCAGAAGACGAGCTCAGGATCCAAAAAGAACTTGACAGACTTGAACAATGGGCCTTATCCAACAACATGAAATTTAATGTGGAGAAAAGCAAGGTTTTACACCTAGGCAGGAAAAACCAAAGGTACAAGTACAGATTAGGTGAAACCTGGCTCAAAAACAGTAACTGTGAGAGGAACCTTAGAGTCCTAGTGGACGATCACTTAAACATGAGCCAGCAGTGTGTAGCAGCAGTCAAAAAAGCTAATACAATCCTTGGTTGTATAAATAGAGGAATAGAATCAAAATCACATGAAGTATTAGTACCGCTTTATAAAGTCTTAGTATGACCACACCTGGAATACTGCATCCAGTTTTGGTTACCACATTACAAAAAAGATGTTGCCACTCACATGCCCACCGGCGGGCCAGGCCGCCAAGGTGGAAATGTTGGGGACCGCTGATCTAGGCAACCTTCAAAAAAGTTTGGAGCACAATTTGTAGCTCCTTTCCCCGTTGTAAGAATAATCAACCCAGTGATTGTCAAACTTAAATTACCAAAGAACCTTAGGAGAATACATCCTGTCTTCCACTGTAGTCTGCTTAAACCAGTAAAAACCTCCCCATTACGACCACTGGCAGAAGCCCCTCCTCTTCCCAATCTCATTGAGGGTAAACAACATCCCTCCCTTACTGAAGAGAATTGTCAACTGGCAGATGACCTGAATGTGTTCTACTGTAGGTTTGAGAGGAGATTACTGTCATCTACCAATACCTTTCTCACCTCAGACCACCTACACCTATCTCTATCCCTCTGGGCTCCACAGCTCTGGTGATCTTAGAAAAATATCTGTAAGGTCTATTTCATAGAGAAAAGATTTGAAAAGTTGTAGGCCTAGATGGAGTAACTCCTCCTTGCTTGAAAGCCTGTGTCAACGCTGTGACATTTAAGAAATTGCAGCCATTTTACCTTTTCCTTTACTTGTGCTTTTTCTGTTGCTTGGGATTTTCAGATGTAGAAGGGAGGAAGGGAGGAATGCTTGAGCTTTTTAAGTTAGCCTAAACAATTGCAGCTGGGTGAGCTTCAAGGTCAATTCTAGATAAAGTCTTGGCAGGCTGTAAAGCGGGGAGGATTTTAGATTAATTGGTGAATGTGATTTATGACGGCCTTTCTGGGGTGGGAATTGCAACTTGTTATTTGTATCAGGGGGAGGGAACTTTAGTCTTGGGTTCAACTATGTAAGTGCCTATACTTTGTTTCCTGAATAAAATGTTCTTTAAGGAAGAAATCTTTGCCTTGAAGTTCTTTTAATTGGTTTCATCTATCAGAACCATGACAGCCTGTGCTGAACAACTGGCCCCCATCTTCACCTGCATCTTTAATAAATCACTTGTTATGTCCCTTCTTGCTTCAAACGCTCTACTATCATCCCGGTTCCTAAGAAACCCTCCATCAGGGAGCTAAATGACTACAGGCCAGTTGCTCTGACATCTGTAGTTATGAAGACCTTTGAGAGGTTAGTGCTGGCCCACCTGAAAATCATCACAGATCGGCTGCAACCCCTTGCAGTTTGCCTACTGAGCAAATAGATGATGCTGTCAAAATGGCACTGCACTACATCTTGCAACATCTTGACTCCCCAGGGACCTATGCAAGGGTACTTTTTATAGACTTCAGCTTGGCATTCAATACCATCATTCCAGTGGTGGGATTCAGCCAGTTTGCACCAGTTCGGCAGAACCAGTAGCTAATTTTTTGTTGCCCGGGCCCAGAATGGACTTCCGGAAGCGGCATCCACACAGAGAACCGGTTGTTCACATATTTGAATCTCACCACTGCATCATTCCAGAAATTCTTCACTCTAAACTGATTCAGCTAGCTGTACCTGTCCATAGTTGTAGATGGATTATCAGCTTTTTGACAGATAGGAAGCAACTGGTGAAGCTGGGGGAAATCACATCTAATACCTGGGCAATTAATACAGGTGCCCCTCGGCTGTGTGCTCTCTCCATTGCTCTTCTCTCTATATACCAATGACTGCATCTCTAGGGATCCCTCTGTTAAACTACTGAAGTTTGCATATGATACAATAGTCATTTGTCTCATTTGAGATGGTGATGAGTCTGCATACAGACAGGAGGTTGAACAACTGGCCCTGTGGTGCAACCGGAAAAATCTGGAGCTGAACATGCTTAAAACTGTAGAGATGAGAGTAGATTTTAGGAGGAGCCCTTCTATTCTACCACCTCTTACTATATTCGGCAGCACAGTATCAGCAGTAGAGTCCTTCAAGTTTTTGGGTTCTATAATCTCCCAGGATTTGAAATGGACACCTAACATTAGAACCATCATTAAAAAGGCACAACAAAGTAAAAAGTTATCAAAAATGTATAAAGGTATTTCAAATGAATGTTGGAAATGTAAAGGTAAAGAGGGGACTTTTTACCATTTATGGTGGACATGTGATAAAGCAAGAAAATATTGGAGTAGGATTCATATGTTAATACAGAAAATTCTTAAAGTAAATATAGAAAGAAAACCAGAGACTTTTCTTTTGGGGCTAATGGACAAAGACCTGGAAAAAAATATGGAACTTTGATGTTACATATGTTGACAGCAGCAATATTACTCTATGCTCAGAAATGGAAGACTACATTGATTCCTACAATAGACAAATGGTTGCAAAAACTGATGGAGCTAGCAGAGATGGCTAAACTGACTGTACTGATTAAAGAAAAGAATACAAATACTTTTATTGCTATGTGGAAACCGCTTCTAGAATTTGTGCTTGAGGTGGAAAAAAATGAAACTTTGATTTTGGGTTTTACCAATTAGATAGACTTGATGTTATTGAAATGGCTTGTTTATATTATTTTGTATAAGTAAAAAGTTGAGGTTTGAAGTTGATATTCTATTGCACCAAACGAAGTCGGAAGTCAATGCCTTTTTTCCCCTTTTTTTCTCCCTTACCTCACTTCTCTACTTCCTTTTCCCTTTCCCATCTTTTCCGCTATTTTGTATTTTCATTGTATCGTATATTATAAATTAATAAAACTTTTGAACAAAAAAATAAAAATAAAAAGACACAACAAAGAATGTTCTTCCTGCATCAACTCAGGAAGTTCAGACTGCCCCAGGAGCTGTTGATACAGTTTTACAGAGGAATTATTGAGTCTGTCATTTGTACTTCTATAACTCTCTGGTTTGGTACAGACTCGAACAGTTAGGACTGCAGAAAGAACAATTGCAACCAGCCTGCCTTCCATAGAAAACCTGTATATTGTGTGGGTCAGAAGGAGGACTGAGAAAATATCTACAGACATCTCACATCCTGGACATCAACTATTTCAACTCCTCCCTTCGGGACACCACTATAAGGTATTGCATGCCAAAACAACTAGACACAGGGACAGTTTCTTCCCTTGTGCCATCACTCTGTTGAACACCCAATTCCCACAGTACTCTCTAATGTCTACAGTATGTACAGTATATTCACCCATGTTGTGTGGCTGTAGTATTATTATCCTTATATTTATTACCCCCTCTTATTGGTATTATTATTATTATTATTACTCTATTGCTTTGCATGTATACTAAGAGCTTCTGCACTGGAGACAAATTCCTTGTGTGTCTAATCATACTTGGCCAAATAAATAAAATATTCTAGTATTCTATACCAGTCTGATTCCTTTTCCATATTTTTCTCCTCCTTTTTGGGGGGAGGGGCATGATGTCTCCTGAGGGATGGGGTATGGGAGATGGCAAAATAAATATATAAAAACAGGCCTTATGGAGCCCACTAATCTAGACATGGGGGCGCCCAGAGGCAAATGTTAATGCAACAGCAACTCTGAGAAGAAGAAATCTAAATGACTAAAGAGAGGGCACCTAGAACCATATGTCAGGAAGGCTTAGGATGCAATTGGGGAAGATGGCCTTCCCTCTGCCAGCTTGGGCCTGTTTCATCCCTATGGATCCTGCTTTTGAGAGAAACACACACTTCTCATACAACCAATATTCTCCAACCTACAGCCTTCCAGGGGGTTGAAGGACTCTAATACCCATAGGCCATGCTGACTGGGAATTTTGGGATCTGCAATCTGAATCCATCTGGACGGAGTCAGGCTGGGAAAGACACACAGTGGGCACACTTTGCAATCCAGTCCAATTTATTCCAAACTAAATCCCCTTGAATTCAATAGGAGTTTAGTTGCTTAGTTGCTCATTTTCCAATATGATGCCATCATTTGTTAACAAAGTGCTCCTGTGCTCTACATGGGACATGGTAGTATGTCTCTGTGCAAAATAACAACTTCATCCCAGTCTGACATCAGAAATGACATATTAAGAAACAACTGCAAATATATGAGAATAGTCACAGGGAGAGAATGGTAAATTCCCCAGGATCCTCTGTCACACAACTAATCTGTTATAATTCTTAAGATGCCCCAGGATTCTAGGCTGATTTTGCAGCAAGCCAACATGAAAAGTATTTGAATCTACAAGCCATGCCTTAAAGTTCACAGGAGAACAATTGGATGGAGGAAGACTTCTTGTTCATTAACCTTAAACTTATGAAACAATACTTTGGTTCTCAGGTTTGTTTGCCATATCCCTCTCCCACCCAATAAACAAATAGCTGTTCATTTTCACTATACATTATGGCAGCTAAAATCCTTATTTTGTACTTTTGCTAAATCAAGCACTACATACCTGGGCCCTGGTGAGTCCAGGAGTAAGACTAGATTAAGCACAGTCAAGGGTAAAATTTAAGAGTAATAGGAAGGTATGAGCCGGAATCAGACAAAATCTGGAAGGTTTGGGATCCTATGGAACATAATGAATTGCGGATGTGGACCAAGAGCCTGGCAAATAATACAGCATCTTGTGTGGCACCATGGAAAAAATAGCTTTATTGTGGTACAATATAACCATATGACACCATAGGCTCCATTTGCAAAAAAAGACTTAACCATGTTTAGTTTCACCATAGTTTGCTTACTTTGCTTAGCACAACAAACTATAACATGGTCTGCTAAAGTGTCTTGGGTCAATAATTATTGGTTCAGTGTGTCATGTGAACACATCCAGAAAATGGACAGCCCGTGGTGCACCAGATGTGTTGAATTACAGCTCCCAGCAGGCCCACTCTACTTAACAGAGAGTTGCTGGAAGTATACTGTAGTTCAGTAACATCTGGAGAACCTCGTAAAATTTTCCATTTCTTTTCTCTCCCTGCAATAAAGTAACAGTTTTTTTTCATGAGAGCATATACTGTTCATTGATCTTTCAGACTTTAATTATCAGATAAACAGAGATTTATTAAAATTTGAGCTGATTGGCAACATATCATCTCCCAAGGCTCTCCTTTAATCATCTGAGAGCTTGTAGGAGCCCAATGTTATTTGTTGTAAATTACTTTAGAGCTACATGATCCATATATATCCATTGTATGCATGTACAAACTTCATCAACCCAGGATGAAGCAAACTATATTGTCTGGAACATATCAAACAGTTCTCAGTTTGGAGGATTTAATTCTAGAAACTGCCAAATTCCTCCCAGAATGGCTTGGTCCTGGAAGAGTTTGGCTTGGTCAAGAGGGAAACAAAACGTTTGGAGTTCTCAGAACATTCCAGTCCTGGATTGATGAAGTTTGCACATTTCTAAACCACTGGAAGCCAAGCTTGTTGCAGCAGCAGCTCTGAACAAGCAGAACCTTGAGAATCTATTACTGAGGTTCATGCAAAGAACTTCTGTGGATTCTTGAGGAAGAGACATAGAGAGGTTGTCCCACATATTACCCACATATTTCCCTGGTACTGTTTGTAACTTGCTGCTGCTTCTTTCATCCCTCCAGGTGTCCCAAGCAATGATAATGGAACCTCTTCCCTTCTAGAGTTATAGTTCAGCTGCAAAACTCCAGAATAATACTGATTGATACTTTCATTTCATCAAGATAGGGACTGATAAGGAATCGTATACCTCTTTATTGTGTAGTGGGTTTCAGTAGGCAAGGAGCAGACCAGCATAGTTACAACATCATTTATTGACTCGAACTAGAACTAGGGAACTGCAGGCAATTGCCTATAATTTATAGTCTGAGCCAACAGGGCCTTAACCAGTCACAATACTTGAAAAAGCCTGCCCAAATATGAATGTTCAAAGTTTCCCTCCAAAACAGTTGGAGTTAACAGTCAGGGTCATCTAAAGGTTAGTTTCATTTTAGCTTCACAAGCAGTTGGAGTTAAGTTAGTTTCACTTTAGCAGGGATTAACACAACTTTATATATATATTCAATACATAACACCCCTTCCCCCTAGGATAGTTATCATCCTCCATCTGTTCAATATTCATAGTCACTTCCAACCACTTAGAATAACTGTCTACTACAATTAAGAACACCTGCCCTTGGAAGGGGCCCGCAAAGTCAATGTGCACGCAAGACCATGGGGCGTACGTGGTCTCCCAGCGGTGCACTGGTGCTTGTGGCATCTCCGGTTGGGTTTCTTGCCAGGCCTGGCAACTCCTTACTTGATTCTCAATGTCCTTGTCCAGGCCTGGCCATCACAAGTAGCTCCTGGCTAGAGCCTTCATTCGAACAATTCCTGGGTGCCCCTTGTGTAAGGAATCCAGCACCCTGGAGCGAAGACTGGGTGGAATAATGACCCTGCTGCCCCACAGCACACATCCCTTGTGGGCCGACAGTTCATTTTTCCGAGAAACGTAGTGATGGAACTCAGGGCCTGGCCGGGTCTCTGGCCATCCCCTTAACACCCAGTTGAGAACGCGGCTAAGCGTTCTGTCCGTGGTGATTTCAGCTGCAACGTCCCCTGCATGTAGGGGTGCTTCAGGCAGGTCCTGGATCGCCAGGATACGACAAGCTGGGGCTGGGTCCAGATCAGTCTGCGGTAGAGGCAGTCGGCTGAGAGCATCGGCGTGGCCCATTTCCTTACCCGGCTTGTGGACTAGCCGGTACGAGTATGCAGCCATGAAAATGGACCATCGTAGCATTCGCGGCGACAGGATCTGCGGTGTCTGTTTGTCTGCTGTGAAGAGACCAAGCAGAGGTTTGTGGTCTGTAAAGATGGTGAAGGTTCGTCCATAGTGGCAGAAGTCGTGGAACTTCTTAATGCCAGCCACTATGGCGAGGGCTTCCCTGTCTATCTGGGCATGGTTCCTTTTAGCCGATGATAATGTTCTAGAATAGTATGCGATGGGGGCCTCTCGACCATCTGGCATCCTGTGGCTTAGTACTGCCCCAATGCCATATGGCGAAGCATCACAGGCTAGTGTTACTGGTAGGTTTTCGTTGAAATGAGCTAGGACGGAGTCCGAGGATAGCAATGATTTTACCGCCTTGAACGCTTTGTCTTGGGTGCTCGACCAGACCCAGGGCGTTTTTTTGTCCAGTAGGTGGTGTAGCAGTTCTGCCAGGGCAGCCTTATGCGGTAAGAATGAGTGGTAAAAATTGAGCAAGCCCAGGAATGAGAAGGAGGACACAAATAAATTGAAGAAAAAAAATATCGTAAATAAAAGAAACATTTTATTGATTTTTCCATCCCTAAATGAAATTTAAAATTAAAAATAAAATATAGAGCTACACGAACGATGCAAGCACATTCATTATGAATAAATAAAATTAATTATTAAAACTGAAACAATAACATAAGCGAATAAACTTGTAAATAAAATTATACATATTTGGAAATTATTAAATAGATAATGAATTAATAAAACGTGAATTATTGTGCTCACCTGTGTATGATTGAATATTCACTGAGAAAGAAGTGAGTCTAATGCGTGCATGTGTGCCGTGTCGTGTTTCGGTAAGAAGTAAACAAAGCCACTTGCGCGTGGCGCACTCTCTCAAAACAATTCTCTTTTGCGGAGCGCATGCGTCTCATAATCGCGTCTCGCCGCACTGTACCAAGCCTTGACGAATCATCATGTCAAATACAAATACGTCACATCACACGCAACGGATCGGATCGGCATCGATCGAATACGGAGATTTACAGATTAGTCTTCAAATATCGAAAAGGAGGACACTTTTCGAGAGAGGACAGAACTTACAAAAGAAGGACTGTCCTCCCTAAAGGAGGACGATTGGTCACCTTATTTAGCAGGGATTAACACAACTTTATATATATATTCAATACATAACACTCTTCTTTGCTTCCTTTTGCACCATGGGCCTACTGTACTTCCTGCCAATCTATTTCTATTAAATTTGGGCCACCAGACATTGCTCCACTTTAATTTCTAGCAGTCTCAGCCAGCATGGCCATTGGTGAGGGATGCTGGGAACTATAATTCAGTGTCATCCTGAGGTTTATTGACTACCCCATTTTAGATTCTGAAAAACAATCTTACAGAACCCATCTCTTTATGGGCCTCCAACTGTGGTGGGATTGACCACCCCCCTTGAATAAACTTGAGAAACACCCATATAGTGCTCCCCAAGCCCCACCTCCCAACAACTGGTATGCTTGCAAAATGTCCCCTCTACTTCAGAGCTTATAATAGTCTAACATCTCTTACCTAACTTAGTATCTTTAAAAAATAATTATTAAAACAATATGGAGCTCACTTTTATTCCTGTGTGATATAAATGTGGAATGTTTCCAGCCCTGATTATTAGGATTAGTATAACTGGGCTGCACAAATCAGGACAAATACTAGATGAAAGCAAAGAGAGAGACCTCTTAATCATGGTCCACTTTATAAGTGAAATCTGCCTAGCAAAATGGATGAAAGTGTTCTTTAAACACCAACACAAATAACAAAAAACACCAGTTTAGATTTCCACAGCTTTTAGACTTGTGAGGAAAAAACACAAGTGTTTATAAATAAACAGGACAGCAGCAGGCTGGATGGTTTCTCTATTTTTAACATGCAAAAGCAAACAGGTGTGCTTTAAGATGGGTTCCCCCACCCACCCACATACACACACAGACAAAATTTGCTGGCAGATACCTGGTGGCATTGAATGAATGGCTCATGGTGCTCCAGAGACATTAATGAATTATTTTGGAGCCCATGCAGAAAATCAGTTGGCAACATCAAGATTAGCTACAGGAGGGAACAAAAAGAGAACTTGAACTCCTACAACAAAGAGGTGAGCCATGGCCCAGCTGAGAGGTGGCCCAAGTGAGAGGTGGCCCAGCTGAGAGGCAGCCCAGCTGAGAGGCAGCCTAGTGTCCCAACTGAGAGGTGGCCCCATGATCTATCTGAGAGAAGGAGCAACAGCTGAGCTGAGACACAGAGAGGCAGCCCAGTGACCCAGCCTGACACCTGAGCAGAAGCAGTGCAGTGCAAATAGAGGCCACTGAGCAGCAGTGAAACAGAGCTAGATGGCAGCAGACCAGCGGCTGTGAGCAGCACAGTAAACCTTGAGCAGCAGCAGCACAGAGCTAAGTGGCAGAGGAGTGATTAAGAGCAGCATGGTGGACCAGCAGTGGCTGAGAGCAGCGCAGAGGACCAACTGAGCAGCGGCGCCCATAGCAGCGGCTGAGAGCAGTGCGGCAGACCAGCAGAAGCTGAGAGCAGCGCGGTGGACCAGCTAAGCAGAGTGCCCACATCAGCACATTGTACCTGAAAAGCCAGGCAGTGGCCAGGCAACCGAAGGGCAGGAAAGCAGGGAAAAAAGGATAAGTACAAAACACTTGTAGACAGGAAGGAAAGGGATAAACTTTCAAGGCAGGGAGTAGAGGGTTAAGAGCAAAGCATCGCCTAGAAAACAGCCTGAGATTTCCAACAAAAAACAAGTGCATATTACTTCTTAAAGGGTCAAGAAGTCTTGTACATTGTTAAATTTTTAAAATCTCTGAATTCCTTTTTTTTCAAAAAAATTCTTTTTTCAATTTTTTAATTTCTTTGTCAAGCTTCCAAAATGTCTTATTTGGTTTCAGCAGGTATTATTTCTTTGCTTGCCAACAGACGCAGACGGAGAGGTATGATAGGAATTTGTTTGGAGTAGTTAGTGTGGGAAGCAAGATTATGCTAGAAGGTTGCTAGGAAATGAAGGAGTTTTCTCATAACAATTATCTGAGGCTTAATTAGGGAATGTGACTTGCACTGTCAGGGGAAAGGGAGTTTCTATGCTTTTAATTTACTGTTCTGGAGTCAAAACGCCAGAGCGGTTTTTCATCTCATTAAGTGCCAGAATGCATAGTCCAATAAAGAGTTACATTAGAGATTGGCATGTCTCCAGTGTGCTTGCTTCGTTGAGATTTTCAGCTGGAACTATGACATTCTTTTTTAATTTTTAAATCCTTTGTTCAAATCATAATCTTTTTTCAAGCCTTAAATATTATTTTTAATTTTAAATTCTTTTTTCAATTTTTAAATTTTTTTTCCATTTTAAATCTTTTTTAATTTTTTTTAAAAACTTTTTTCAACTTTTTAATTTTTTAAAAATTTTTTTAAATGTTTTCAATTAAAATTTTTAAAAAATGGTTTACTTATTTTAATTCTTTAGAATTTTTAAATTCTTAACGAGCTAAGAGAAGAAAAAAATAAACCACGGAAAAAGAGACAGACACTTCAAAACAGGGAAGATAGTGATGAATTTTTCAAGACAGAGAACAAAAGGTCAAGAACTCTTGTAAACTATTGTAAACTGACACTTCGCAAAGGGAAAAATATTTAATTATTAGAAATTTTTAATTTTTTAGCAAACAAAGAAAGAAAAAAGTCATGGAGATAGAGACTGACACTATAGTGACTTGCAAAGTGTGCCATATGTTTCAGCTTATGCCCACAGAAGACCCAGACTATGTATGTATCAAATGCAAACTACTTGAATTACTAGAAGAAAAAGTAAAGGGTCTAGAGGCAGCTCTAGCCACTCTGAAACTCAATGAGCAAAGCAAGAAATCCCAACCTAAACAAGAAGAGTACACCAAAATAAAACACAATAGGGAGCAAACAGCTTCAAAAAAAATGACCCCGTATATGAACATAAAGAAGAAAACTGATACACCCAAATTGAACAGAATAGGGAACAAACAGCTTCCGTAAAAAATGACCCTACATATGTACCTAAAGAGCAAGACCGATGGAAACATGTCACTTTTAGAAGAAAACAACAACCAAGAGCAAATCCCCTACCATGTACCCTAGCCTACTCCAATGACGCTCCTCTGGAACTGAACAATCGCTTTCATAGCCTCCCCATGAAGAAAATATGCAGACACTCACAGAAGAGCAGTCATCAATAGTTTCTAAAAAAGAGGCACAACCCAGCATTCCTGCAACAGGAAGAAAAGTATTCCAGACTTCCCTAGGCCTAGGGGAAAAAAGATGAATATTGGTGATAGGAGATTCAATTCTTAGGGGAACAGAAACTATAGTCTGCATACCGAACAGTCAATCTAGGGAGGCATATTGTCTCCCTGGAGCAAAAATCAAAGATGCTGTAAGGACCTGCCCCCACTGTCCCTCTCAGGAAAGCATGACTCTTGATGCCATGTGGTTAATTGGAAGAACTTTTACTGAGAAGCAGTGTTTGCAGTAGAGTCAAGTGGAATCTGACATTTCCACACAAAGCACCCCTGACCAGTTCACCGGCAGCCAATATAGTGCCGCAAGGTTGTTTTGAGAACACCGAAGCACAGGACAGGTAACAGTTCATCTTCGGGGCACAGCGACCTTGGAGTCAGGCTGGAACCAGATGGGAGGGAGCCCATTCTGTCTCCGAAGATGATCCCCCTCCCTAATTCCCAAGCAGCTTCAGGGTTACAGCAGAAGCGAAAGTATACAAAGAATGCTTCCCCAAAACGGCCTCCTCCCCCCTCCCCCAGAATGGCAGGGCACCCGAAAAAGGGGACCTGACAGATGTAACTGAGTACCTTACTAAAATAATCAACCCCACGGATTACTACCCCTTTCTTCTCCTACATGTGGGGACCAATGACACAACAATGAACCTGAAAACAATAACAAAAGATTACGAACAGGTAGGAAAGAAAGTTAAAGAATTAGGAGCACAAGTAGTGTTTTCATCTATACTTCCAACAAAAGGCCAACATCCAATGAGGGAGCAAAGGATTTTAGAAATGAACCACAGGCTTAAAAACTGGTGTTGTCAACAGAACTTCGGCTTCCTAGACCATGGTCTGCATTACCTACATGAAGGGCTACTGGCAAGGGATGGACTGCACCTCACAAGTACTGGAAAGAATATATTCGGAAAATGACTGGCTCAGCTAATTTCAATAAACTTAGAGAGAGCTTGGGAAGGATTCCATGGATGAGAATCCTCAAGGGGAAAACAACTCAAGAAGCTTGGGAAATTTTGAAAAGTGAGATTATAAAATCCCAGTCTAGCACAATACCGACGAAGAAGAAAAATAACAGTTCTCAAAAGAAACCAGCACGGCTGCATAAAGAACTCTCTGATAAATTGAAAGACAAAAAGGACAAGTATAAAAAGTGGAAAGAGGGGCACATAACTAAGGCAGCATATCAGCAAATAGCCCGAGCCTTCAAAGATGAAGTGAGGAAAGCTAAGGCTCAAAATGAACTAAGGCTTGCAACAAAAGTCAAAAATAACAACAACAACAACAAAAAAGCTTCTTTCAACATGTAAAAAACAAGAAAAAGGTTGACTTCCAGTTTTGCGTGGTAGCGCCTGGTCACGGGATTGTGGATCTCCGCACCCCCATGGCTAATTTCGCCCTGCCAGGGGACCCTAAATGGGTCTAAGGCGCCCCGGAGAGGCGGCGAAGAAAAGAAGGGCGCCCCAGTGATTCTGGAACGATGGCGGTCATTCCGTTCAATTCGGGGAAAGCCTTCTAACCCGACAGGAGAAAGGCTGGCCACACTTCACTGACCAGCCCAAGCTACTTGCAGCTGAAGTCCAAAGGCACTAACCAGCACAATAGTGAACAACGTGCTTGAAACTGGGTGAGTAATTTGATCTTCTCTCTCCTATTTTATACCTAATTTCCTGGAAAAGAACCCCAAGAAGCAAAAAGCCTCCCAAAGTGAGAAGGGAGGGGACTACACACCCCCTTCCATAGACGGAAGTGGCAAATTAAACTCAGATGGGGGGGAAATACCAGAGTTTGGATAAATTTGAAAACTAAGAAAAACTGCTAAAACTTTATACCTGGAAAAGTATTGATGGAATTATATATATATAAAAAGAAGAACAAAAATAACTCTTTGGTTTTTTTTTTAAAAAAGTTGGAAAATGAACAGTGACACCTAGTGGAGGATTAGAGGAAACTACAATTTCCTCTACAAATTCCTCAGAATTTGGCAACACGCCTAGAAACAGCAAAAAACAGCTGGGAACAAAGCACTAAGTTATCTCTTACTGAGTGAAACTACATTTGTTTAGAAACTGCTGACCTTCTAGATTACAAACATACTGAACTGCATGTTTAAACTTAAGAACTGTTTGCAGAGAAAAAAAATCTTGGCCTTTGGCTAATCTTCTAAAGGAGAAATTACTAGAAAACTTTTAGATGGTTAAATACTTTGGATTGAATCCTGACTGGTTGATAATTACAAGACCCCTGAAAAGAAGAACTGTTATAAAATATTGTTTTCAGTGGTGCCTGGACAATTGGAAATGTATTGGACTATAAAACTATTATATAAAGATAAGAACTATGTAAGACTTGTCTGTTTGGAACTTAAGATGGGCTGGTTTGATAAAGCCAATTAAAAGACTATGACACGGATGAAAAATTACTTAAAGGGGAGAGATAAAATGGACATTATATACCTATCTAAAAGTGATAGAAAACTATACTGAACAGTGACACCTAGTGGAGGATTAGAGGAAACTACAACTGTATTGACTCAGAATTTGGCAAGACGCCTAGAAACAGCAAAAAACAGGGGAGAGATAAAATGGACATTATATACCTATCTAAAAGTGATAGAAAACTATACTGAACACCTTCTCCTGAAGACCCCAGTTTGGAGTTTCAAAGATCTGCAGGAACAATGTCTCAAGACAAAACAAATACATCCCAGGAGAAAATATACACAATGCTGCGACAGATTCAAATGATAATTGTTTCAAATCATGATGAGATTAGAAATAAGCTTGACAATATGAATGAACATATCTCTAACTTAAATCTACAACTGAGTAACACTCAAAAAATGACAACAAAGAATGAACAAATAAATCAGACAACAGAACATAAATTAAATGAAAGTGACTTAAATAGAAAAGCTACAAATGAAGAAAACTACAATTTAATACAAACAAAAAGAAATCTGCAAAACCTCACTGTAATAAAGAAGACAAAAAAGATGCTTTATCCTCCAGGATTTCAAAACAAATTTGAGCATAAAAAAGAAAAACTAATAAAATGGATTAAAGAACTGTCAGAAGAATCATCACAACGTTGGAGACAAAAAACTGATACTTTACTTGACTTGTTTTTTTTTGTCCCCAACAACTTTCACAAAAATACAACCTGGCAAGTTAAACTTACTGACTTGGAAAGCAACATGGCAAAAGAAGAAGACTAGAGTTGGAGTCAAGAAACGTGATTCAACATATCAGAGGGAATATTATATGACTAAACACTTGTTTGAATATGGTTAATACATATATATATATACATATATATAAAGTGTGGATATAAAGAGGCCCTAGAGTAAGATTATTAGATGGTGTAGTATAAGATTAAATATTGTTGGAATATGGCCAAAAGAATAGATAAAATTTGTAAAGGGGCCCTATAGTAAGAGAAATAAGATATATAAGTAGTATAATATTTCTAGAATATATGAAATGTTAAAACATTGAGATGGTGTATTTAAATGAAAAGTTTGGATATTTAAAGGTAATGAATTTTGAGAAAAGTATGACTGATAAGAGTGGTCTGAATACTGAGGGGAAACTAAGCTTTAATAAAAAGTATGAAAACAGGACATATAATGACTTAATAAGATTACTTTTATAAATATAATGGAAACATAAGCTGATTAGAAAATATGTTATATGTTGATGTTATCATATGTATAAATACAAAAAAATGTTTATATTCAACTTGGTATGTACTGAAAATATTAATTATATTTGTTTAATGTAGACAAAAGGAGATTATTATTGGAAGAAGAGAAGATCAAGAAATATATTACCAACTAACATATTGATTAATTGGAGAAATTAATTGTTATTGATTGTTTTGAGTATATGAACCCAGACAACACACTGTTCACAAAGCATTAAAGATTGTTGTTGTAAAAATTAATAAAATATATTTAAAAAAAACAAGAAAAAAGTTAAGGAAATGATTGGTCCATTAGTGGGGAGAAAGTGGCAAGAAGGTGACAAGGAACACCTTTTCAAACTCTAACTCTTGGGAGACTGCAACAGAAAGGTAACTTGGGCCCTGTTTGGATCTCCATTGTCTATTTAAACTGCCCAGAGCTGTGGGGGAGGTTTTTCAAACTCTAACTCTTGGGAGACTGCAACAGAAAGGTAACTTGGGCCCTGATTGGATCTCCATTGTCTATTTAAACTGCCCAGAGCTGTGGGGGAGGTTTTTCAAACTCTAACTCTTGGGAGACTGCAACAGAAAGGTAACTTGGGCCCTCATTGGATCTCCATTGTCTATTTAAACTGCCCAGAGCTGTGGGGGAGGGTTTCAAACTCTAACTCTTGGGAGACTGCAACAGAAAGGTACTTGGGCCCTGTTTGGATCTCCATTTCTATTTAAACTGCCAGAGCTGTGGGGGAGGTTTTTCAAACTCTAACTCTTGGAGACTGCAACATAAAGGTAACTTGGGCCCTGTTTGGATCTCCATTGGTACTATTAAACTGCCCAGAAGCTGTGGGAGGTTTTTCAAACTCTAACTCCTTGGGAACTGCAACAAAAGGTAACTTGGGCCCTGGATTGTATCTCCATTGTCTATTTAAACTGCCCAGAGCTGTGGGGGAGGTTTTTTCAACTCTAACTCTTGGATACTGCACAGAAAGGTAAACTTGGGCCCTGTTTGGATCTCCAGTGTCATTTAAACTGCCGCAGAGCTGTGGGGGAGGTTTTTCAAACTCTATACTCTTGGAGACTGCAACAGAAAGGTAACTTGGGCCCTGATTGGATCTCCATTGTCTATTTAAACTGCCCAGAGCTGTGGGGGAGGTTTTTCAAACTCTAACTCTTGGGAGACTGCAACAGAACGGTAACTTGGGCCCTGATTGGATCTCCATTGTCTATTTAAACTGCCCAGAGCTGTGGGGGAGGTTTTTCAAACTCTAACTCTTGGGAGACTGCAACAGAAAGGTAACTTGGGCCCTGATTGGATCTCCATTGTCTATTTAAACTGCCCAGAGCTGTGGGGAGGTTTTTCAAACTCTAACTCTTGGGAGACTGCAACAGAAAGGTAACTTGGGCCCTGATTGGATCTCCATTGTCTATTTAAACTGCCCAGAGCTGTGGGGGAGGTTTTTCAAACTCTAACTCTTTGGAGACTGCAACAGAAAGGTAACTTGGGCCCTGATTGGATCTCCATTGTCTATTTAAACTGCCCAGAGCTGTGGGGGATGTTTTTCAAACGCTAACTCTGGGAGACTGCAACAGAAGGTAACTTGGTCCCGTTTGGACTCCATTGTCCTATTTAAGACTGCCCAGCGTGTGGGGGAGGTTTTTCATAAACTCTAACCTTGGGAGACCTGCAACAAAAGGTAACTTTGGGCCCTGTTTTGGATCTCCAATTTTCTATTTAAACTGCCAGAGCTGTTGGGGAGTTTTTCAAACTCTAACTCTTGGGAGACTGCAATAAAAAAAGGAAAGGTAACTTGGCCCTGTTTGGATCTCCATTGTCTATTTAACTGCCAGAGCTGTGGGGGAGGTTTTTCAAACTCTAACTCTTGGGAGACTGCAACAGAAAGGTAACTTGGGCCCTGATTGGATCTCCATTGTCTATTTAAACTGCCCAGAGCTGTGGGGAGGTTTTTCAAACTCTAACTCTTGGGAGACTGCAACAGAAAGGTAACTTGGGCCCTGATTGGATCTCCATTGTCTATTTAAACTGCCCAGAGCTGTGGGGGAGGTTTTTCAAACTCTAACTCTTGGGAGACTGCAACAGAAAGGTAACTTGGGCCCTGTTTGGATCTCCATTTTCTATTTAAACTGCCCAGAGCTGTGGGGGAGGTTTTTCAAACTCTAACTCTTGGGAGACTGCAACAGAAAGGTAACTTGGGCCCTGTTTGGATCTCCATTGTCTATTTAACACTGCCCAAGGCTGTGGGGGAGGTTTTTCAACTCTAACTCATTGGGGGACTGCAACAGAAAGGTAAGCGTGGGCCTGATTGATCTCCATTGTCCTATTTAACTGCCCAGACTGTGTGGGAGGTTTTTCAAACTCTAACTCTTGGGAGACTGCAACAGAAAGGTAACTTGGGCCCTGTTTGGATCTCCATTGTCTATTAAAACTGCCCAGAGCTGTGGGGGAGGTTTTTCAAACTCTAACTCTTGGGAGACTGCAACAGAAAGGTAACTTGGGCCCTGATTGGATCTCCATTGTCTATTTAAACTGCCCAGAGCTGTGGGAGAGGATTTTCAAACTCTAACTCTTGGGAGACTGCAACAGAAAGGTAACTTGGGCCCTGATTGGATCTCCATGTCTATTTAAAATGCCCGAGCTGTGGGAGTTATTCAAACTCTAAACTCTTGGGAGACTGCAACGAAAGGTACTTGGGCCCTTTTGTATCTCCATTGTCTATTTAAACTTGCCCAGAGCTGTGGGGAGGTTTTTCAAACTCGGAACTCTTGGGAGACTGCAACAGAAAGGTAACTTGGCCCTGATTGGATCTCCATGTCTATTTAACTGCCAGAGCTGTGGGGAGGTGTTTCAAACTCTAACCTCTTGGGAGACTGCAACAGAAAGGTAACTTGGCCCCTGATTGGATCTCCATTGTCTATTTAAACTGCCCAGAGCTGTTGGGGAGGTTTTTCAAACTCTAACTCTTGGGAGACTGCAACAGAAAGGTAACTTGGGCCCTGATTGGATCTCCATTGTCTATTTAAACTGCCCAGAGCTGTTGGGGAGGTTTTTCAACCTCTAACCCTTGGGAGACTGCAACAGAAAGGTAACCTGGGCCCTGATTGGATCTCCATTGTCTATTTAAACTGCCCAGAGCTGTTGGGGAGGTTTTTCAAACTCTAACCCTTGGGAGACTGCAACAGAAAGGTAACTTGGGCCCTGATTGGATCTCCATTGCCTATTTAAACTGCCCAGAGCTGTTGGGGAGGTTTTTCAAACTCTAACCCTTGGGAGACTGCAACAGAAAGGTAACTTGGGCCCTGATTGGATCTCCATTGTCTATTTAAACTGCCCAGAGCTGTTGGGGAGGTTTTTCAAACTCTAACTCTTGGGAGACTGCAACAGACAGGTAACTTGGGCCCTGATTGGATCTCCATTGTCTATTTAAACTGCCCAGAGCTGTTGGGGAGGTTTTTCAAACTCTAACTCTTGGGAGACTGCAACAGAAAG
>JALGBA010000151.1:0-19479 GCA_023970755.1 Azemiops feae
CGAATCCCATTCTAGCGTCCGTTTTTACATTTGCGTCAAAAAAATTTTTTCACCTCCTGAGCACAGAAATCCATGACCCCGGCATCAACAATTTTCTTCCCCAGACACCAAAATGGCTCAATTTTTAAACACTAGAAAAAGCACCATTTTTAAGCATGAAATTTAACCCGGAATCCCTTTGTGGAGTCCGTTTTTACATTTGGGTCAAAAAAAATTTTTCACCTCCTGAGCACAGAAATCCATGACCCCAACATCAACAATTTCCTTCCCCAGACACCAAAATGGCTCAATTTTTAAACACTAGAAAAAGCACCATTTTTAAGCATGAAATTTAACCCCGAATACTTTTGTGGAGTCCGTATTTACATTTGGGGCAAAAAAACCATTTCACCTCCTGAGCACAGAAATCCATGACCCGGCATCAGGAATTTCCATCCCCAGACACCAAAATGGGTCAGTTTTTAAACACTAGAAAAAGCACAATTTTTAAGCATGAAATTTAACCCCGAATCCCATTCTGGCATCCGTTTTTACATTTGGGTCAAAAAAATGTTTTCACCTCCTGAGCACACAAATCCCTGATTCCAGCATCAAGAATTTCCTTCCCCGGACACCAAAACGGCTCAATTTTTAAACACTAGAAAAAGCACCATTTTTAACCATGACATTTAACCCCGAATCACTTTGTGGAGTCCGTGTTTACATTTGGGCCAAATAAATTTTTTCACCTCCTGAGCACAGAAATCCCTTACCCCGGCATCAGGAATTTCCTTCCCCGGACACCAAAACGGCTCAGTTTTTAAACACTAGAAAAAGCACCATTTTTAAGCATGAAATTTAACCCCGAATCCCATTCTGGCATCCGTTTTTACATTTGGGTCAAAAAAAAATTTTCACCTCCTGAGCACAAAAATCCATGACCCCGGCATCAGGAATTTCCTTCCCAAGACACCAAAATGGGTCAGTTTTTAAACACTAGAAAAAGCACCATTTTTAATCATGAAATTTAACCCCGAATCCCATTCTGGTGTCCTTTTTTACATTTGGGTCAAAAAAAAATTTCACCTCCTGAGCACAGAAATCCATGACCCCGGCAACAGGAATTTCCTTCCCCGGACACCAAAACAGCTCAATTTTCAAACACTAGAAAAAGCACCATTTTTAAGCATGAAATTTAACCCCGAATCCCATTCTAGCGTCCGTTTTTACATTTGCGTCAAAAAAAATTTTTCACCTCCTGAGCACAGAAATCCATGACCCCGGCATCAACAATTTTCTTCCCCAGACACCAAAATGGCTCAATTTTTAAACACTAGAAAAAGCACCATTTTTAAGCATGAAATTTAACCCGGAATCCCTTTGTGGAGTCCGTTTTTACATTTGGGTCAAAAAAAAAATTTTCACCCTCCTGAGCACAGAAATCCATGCACCCAACATCAACAATTGTCCTTCCACAGACACCAAAATGGCTCAATTTTTTAAAAACTAGAAAAAGCACCATTTTTAAGCATGAATCTAACCCCGAATATTTTTGTGCGTCGCGTATTTACATTGGGCAAAAAAAAAACTTCACCGCCTAGACACAGACACTCCCTGACCCGGCATCAGGAATTTCTTACCCCGGACCACGTAAAAACGGCTCAATTTCAAACACTAGAAAAAGCACCATTTTTTAAGCATGAAATTTTAACCCGCATCCCATTCTAGCGTTCCGTTTTGACATTTGCGTAAACAAAATTTTTACCTCCTGAGCACAGAAACCATGACCCCGGTCATCAAATCAATTTTCTTCCCAGACACCCAAATGGCTATTTTTAAACACTAGAAAAGCACCATTTTTAAGCATGAAATTTAACCGGACGATCCTTTGTGGACGTCAGTTCCGTTTTTACATTTGGGTCAAAAAAAAATTTTCACCTCCTGAGCACAGAAATCCATGACCCCGGCATCAGGAATTTCCTTCCCCAGACACCAAAATGGCTCAATTTTTAAACACTAGAAAAAGCACCATTTTTAAGCATGAAATTTAACCCCGAATCCTTTTGTGGAGTCCGTATTTACATTTGGGGAAAAAAAACCATTTCACCTCCTGAGCACAGAAATCCCTGACTCCGGCATCAGGAATTTCCTTCCCCGGACACTAAAACGGCTCAATTTTCAAACACTAGAAAAAGCAGCATTTTTAAGCATGAAATTTAACCCCGAATCCCATTCTGGTGTCCGTTTTTACATTTGGGTCAAAAAAAAAAATTCACCTCCTGAGCACAGAAATCCATGACCCCGGCATCAGGAATTTCCTTCCCCGGACACCAAAACGGCTTAATTTTTAAACACTAGAAAAAGCACAATTTTTAAGCATGAAATTTAACCCCGAATCCCATTCTGGCATCCGTTTTTACATTTGGGTCAAAAAAATTTTTTCACCTCCTGAGCACAGAAATCCCTGACTCCGGCATCAAGAATTTCCTTCCCCAGACACCAAAATGGCTCAGTTTTTAAACACTAGAAAAAGCACCATTTTTAAGCATGAAATTTAATCCCTTTGGGCCAAAAAAAGTTTGTCACCTCCTGAGCACAGAAATCCATGACCCCTGCAACAGGAATTTCCTTCCCCGGACACCAAAACGGCTCAATTTTCAAACACTAGAAAAAGCAGCATTTTTAAGCATGAAATTAAACCCCGAATCCCATTCTGGTGTCCGTTTTTACATTTGGGTAAAAAAAAAAAATTCACCTCCTGAGCACAGAAATCCATGACCCCGGCATCAGGAATTTCCTTCCCCGGACACCAAAACGGCTTAATTTTTAAACACTAGAAAAAGCAGCATTTTTAAGCATGAAATTTAACCCCGAATCCCATTCTGGTGTCCGTTTTTACATTTGGGTCAAAAAAAAAAATTCACCTCCTGAGCACAGAAATCCATGACCCCGGCATCAGGAATTTCCTTCCCCGGACACCAAAACGGCTTAATTTTTAAACACTAGAAAAAGCACAATTTTTAAGCATGAAATTTAACCCCGAATCCCATTCTGGCATCCGTTTTTACATTTGGGTCAAAAAAATTTTTTCACCTCCTGAGCACAGAAATCCCTGACTCCGGCATCAAGAATTTCCTTCCCCAGACACCAAAACGGCTCAATTTTCAAACACTAGAAAAAGCAGCATTTTTAAGCATGAAATTTAACCCCGAATCCTTTTGTGGAGTCCGTATTTACATTTGGGGCAAAAAAACCATTTCACCTCCTGAGCACAGAAATCCCTGACCCCGGCATCAGGAATTTCCTTCCCCGGACACTAAAACGGCTCAATTTTCAAACACTAGAAA
Organism: Azemiops feae; assembly: GCA_023970755.1. Lineage (NCBI taxonomy): Eukaryota > Metazoa > Chordata > Lepidosauria > Squamata > Viperidae > Azemiops > Azemiops feae. Next base: position 3,327 of record JALGBA010000151.1, read on the forward strand.
AAGCAGAATTTTTAAGCATGAAATTTAACCCGGAATCCCATTCTGCTGTCCTTTTTTACATTTGGGTCAAAAAAAAAAATTCACCTCCTGAGCACAGAAATCCATGACCCCGGCAACAGGAATTTCCTTCCCCGGACACCAAAACGGCTTAATTTTTAAACACTAGAAAAAGTAGCATTTTTAAGCATGAAATTTAACCCCTAATCCCTTTGTGGAGTCCGTTTTTACATTTGGGTCAAAAAAAAATTTTCACCTCCTGAGCACAGAAATCCATGACCCCGGCATCAACAATTTCCTTCCCGAGACACCAAAATGGCTCAATTTTTAAACACTAGAAAAAGCACCATTTTTAAGCATGAAATTTAACCTGAATCCTTTTGTGGAGTCCGTATTTACATTTGGGGCAAAAAAACCATTTCACCTCCTGAGCACAGAAATCCCTGACCCCGGCATCAACAATTTCCTTCCCCGGACACTAAAACGGCTCAGTTTTTAAACACTAGAAAAAGCACCATTTTTAAGCATGAAATTTAATCCCTTTGGGCCAAAAAAAGTTTGTCACCTCCTGAGCACAGAAATCCCTGACTCCGGCATCAGGAATTTCCTTCCCCAGACACCAAAATGGCTCAATTTTCAAACACTAGAAAAAGCACCATTTTTAAGCATGAAATTTAACCCCGAATCCCATTTTGGTGTCCTTTTTTACATTTGGGTCAAAAAAAAAAATTTCACCTCCTGAGCACAGAAATCCATGACCCCTGCAACAGGAATTTCCTACCCCGGACACCAAAACGGCTCAATTTTCAAACACTAGAAAAAAAAAAAAAAAAAAAAAAAAAAAGGCCAAAAACCCATTTTTAATCATGAAATTTAACCTGAATCCCTTTGTGGAGTCCGTATTTCTTTGGCCAAAAAAAAATTTTTTCACCTCCTCAGCACAGAAATCCCTAGCACCCCGGCATCAGGAATTTCCTTCCCCGGACACTAAAACGGCTCAATTTTCAAACATTAGAAAAAGCAGCATTTTTAAGCATGAAATTTAATCCCTTTGGGCCAAAAAAAGTTTGTCCCCTCCTGAGCACAGAAATCCCTGACTCCAGCATCAGGAATTTCCTTCCCCAGACACCAAAATGGCTCGATTTTTAAACACTAGAAAAAGCACCATTTTTAAGCATGAAATTTAACCCCGAATCCCATTCTGGCATCCGTTTTTACATTTGGGTCAAAAAAAAAATTTCACCTCCTGAGCACAGAAATCCATGACCCCGGCATCAGGAATTTCCTTCCCCAGACACCAAAATGGCTCAATTTTTAAACACTAGAAAAAGCACCATTTTTAAGCATGAAATTTAACCCCGAATCCTTTTGTGGAGTCCGTATTTACATTTGGGGAAAAAAAACCATTTCACCTCCTGAGCACAGAAATTCCCTGACTCCGGCATCAGGAATTTCCTTCCCCGGACACTAAAACGGCTCAATTTTCAAACACTAGAAAAAGCAGCATTTTTAAGCATGAAATTTAACCCCGAATCCCATTCTTGTGTCCTTTTTTACATTTGGGTCAAAAAAAAAAATTTCACCTCCTGAGCACAGAAATCCATGACCCCTGCAACAGGAATTTCCTTCCCCGGACACCAAAACGGCTCAATTTTCAAACACTAGAAAAAGCAGCATTTTTAAGCATGAAATTAAACCCCGAATCCCATTCTGGTGTCCGTTTTTACATTTGGGTCAAAAAAAAAAATTCACCTCCTGAGCACAGAAATCCATGACCCCGGCATCAGGAATTTCCTTCCCCGGACACCAAAACGGCTTAATTTTTAAACACTAGAAAAAGCAGCATTTTTAAGCATGAAATTTAACCCCGAATCCCATTCTGGTGTCCGTTTTTACATTTGGGTCAAAAAAAAAAATTCACCTCCTGAGCACAGAAATCCATGACCCCGGCATCAGGAATTTCCTTCCCCGGACACCAAAACGGCTTAATTTTTAAACACTAGAAAAAGCACCATTTTTAAGCATGAAATTTAACCCCGAATCCTTTTGTGGAGTCCGTATTTACATTTGGGGCAAAAAAACCATTTCACCTCCTGAGCACAGAAATCCTTGACCCCGGCATCAGGAATTTCCTTCCCCGGACACTAAAACGGCTCAATTTTCAAACACTAGAAAAAGCAGCATTTTTAAGCATGAAATTTAACCCCGAATCCCATTCTGCTGTCCTTTTTTACATTTGGGTCAAAAAAAAAAATTTCACCTCCTGAGCACAGAAATCCATCACCCCGGTAACAGGAATTTCCTTCCCCGGACACCAAAACGGCTCAATTTTCAAACACTAGAAAAAGCAGCATTTTTAAGCATGAAATTTAACCCCGAATCCCATTCTGGCGTCCGTTTTTACATTTGGGTCAAAAAAAAAAATTCACCTCCTGAGCACAGAAATCCATGACCCCGGCATCAGGAATTTCCTTCCCCGGACACCAAAACGGCTTAATTTTTAAACACTAGAAAAAGTAGCATTTTTATCATGAAATTTAACCCCGAATCCCATTCTGGTGTCCATTTTTACATTTGGGTCAAAAAAAAAATTTCACCTCCTGAGCACAGAAATCCATGACCCCGGCAACAGGAATTTCCCTCCCCGGACACCAAAACGGCTCAATTTTTAAACACTAGAAAAAGCACCATTTTTAAGCATGAAATTTAACCCCGAATCCCTTTGTGGAGTCCGTGTTTACATTTGGGCCAAATAAATTTTTTCACCTCCTGAGCACAGAAATCCCTTACCCTGGCATCAGGAATTTCCTTCCCCGGACACCAAAACGGCTCAGTTTTTAAACACTAGAAAAAGCACCATTTATAAGCATGAAATTTAACCCCGAATCCCATTCTGGCATCCGTTTTTACATTTGGGTCAAAAAAAAAAATTCACCTCCTGAGCACAGAAATCCATGACCCCGGCATCAGGAATTTCCTTCCCCGGACACCAAAACGGCTTAATTTTTAAACACTAGAAAAAGTAGCATTTTTAAGCATGAAATTTAACCCCTAATCCCTTTGTGTAGTCCGTTTTTACATTTGGGTCAAAAAAATTTTTTCACCTCCTGAGCACAGAAATCCATGACCCCGGCATCAACAATTTCCTTCCCGAGACACCAAAATGGCTCAATTTTTAAACACTAGAAAAAGCACCATTTTTAAGCATGAAATTTAACCCCGAATCCTTTTGTGGAGTCCGTATTTACATTTGGGGCAAAAAAACCATTTCACCTCCTGAGCACAGAAATCCCTGACCCCGGCATCAGGAATTTCCTTCCCCGGACACTAAAACGGCTCAATTTTCAAACACTAGAAAAAGGACCATTTTTAAGCATGAAATTTAATCCCTTTGGGCCAAAAAAAGTTTGTCACCTCCTGAGCACAGAAATCCATGACTCCGGCATCAGGAATTTCCTTCCCCAGACACCAAAATGGCTCAGTTTTTAAACACTAGAAAAAGCACCATTTTTAAGCATGAAATTTAACCCCGAATCCCATTCTGGCATCCGTTTTTACATTTGGGTCAAAAAAAATTTTTCACCTCCTGAGCACAGAAATCCCTGACTCCGGCATCAAGAATTTCCTTCCCCAGACACCAAAATGGCTCAGTTTTTAAACACTAGAAAAAGCACCATTTTTAAGCATGAAATTTAATCCCTTTGGGCCAAAAAAAGTTTGTCACCTCCTGAGCACAGAAATCCCTGACTCCGGCACCAGGAATTTCCTTCCCCAGACACCAAAATGGCTCAATTTTTAAACACTAGAAAAAGCAGCATTTTTAAGCATGAAATTTAACCCCGAATCCCATTTTGGTGTCCTTTTTTACATTTGGGTCAAAAAAAAAATTTTCACCTCCTGAGCACAGAAATCCATGACCCCGGCAACAGGAATTTCCTTCCCCAGACACCAAAATGGCTCAATTTTTAAACACTAGAAAAAGCACCATTTTTAAGCATGAAATTTAACCCCGAATCCTTTTGTGGAGTCCGTATTTACATTTGGGGCAAAAAAACCATTTCACCTCCTGAGCACAGAAATCCCTGACCCCGGCATCAGGAATTTCCTTCCCCGGACACTAAAACGGCTCAATTTTCAAACACTAGAAAAAGCAGCATTTTTAAGCATCAAATTTAACCCCGAATCCCATTCTGCTGTCCTTTTTTACATTTGGGTAAAAAAAAAAAATTTCACCTCCTGAGCACAGAAATCCATGACCCCGGCAACAGGAATTTCCTTCCCCGGACACCAAAACGGTTCAATTTTCAAACACTAGAAAAAGCAGCATTTTTAAGCATGAAATTTAACCCCGAATCCCATTCTGGCGTCCGTTTTTACATTTGGGTCAAAAAAATTTTTTCACCTCCTGAGCACAGAAATCCCTGACTCCGGCATCAGGAATTTCCTTCCCCGGACACCAAAATGGCTCAGTTTTTAAACACTAGAAAAAGCAGCATTTTTAAGCATGAAATTTAACCCCTTTGGGCCAAAAAAAGTTTGTCACCTCCTGAGCACAGAAATCCCTGACTCCGGCATCAGGAATTTCCTTCCCCAGACACCAAAATGGCTCAATTTTTAAACACTAGAAAAAGCAGCATTTTTAAGCATGAAATTTAACCCCGAATCCCATTTTGGTGTCCTTTTTTACATTTGGGTCAAAAAAAAATTTTTCACCTCCTGAGCACAGAAATCCATGACCCCTGCAACAGGAATTTCCTACCCCGGACACCAAAACGGCTCAATTTTCAAACACTAGAAAAAGCAGCATTTTTAAGCATGAAATTTAACCCCGAATCCTTTTGTGGAGTCCGTATTTACATTTGGGGCAAAAAAACCATTTCACCTCCTGAGCACAGAAATCCCTGACCCCGGCATCAGGAATTTCCTTCCCCGGACACCAAAACGGCTCAATTTTCAAACACTAGAAAAAGCATCATTTTTAAGCATGAAATTTAACCCCGAATCCCATTCTGGCGTCCGTTTTTACATTTGGGTCAAAAAAAAAAATTCACCTCCTGAGCACAGAAATCCATGACCCCGGCAACAGGAATTTCCTTCCCCGGACACCAAAACGGCTTAATTTTTAAACACTAGAAAAAGTAGCATTTTTAAGCATGAAATTTAACCCCTAATCCCTTTGTGGAGTCCGTTTTTACATTTGGGTCAAAAAAAAATTTTCACCTCCTGAGCACAGAAATCCATGACCCCGGCATCAACAATTTCCTTCCCGAGACACCAAAATGGCTCAATTTTTAAACACTAGAAAAAGCACCATTTTTAAGCATGAAATTTAACCCCGAAACCTTTTGTGGAGTCCGTATTTACATTTGGGGCAAAAAAACCATTTCACCTCCTGAGCACAGAAATCCCTGACCCCGGCATCAGGAATTTCCTTCCCCGGACACTAAAACGGCTCAATTTTCAAACACTAGAAAAAGCACCATTTTTAAGCATGAAATTTAATCCCTTTGGGCCAAAAAAAGTTTGTCACCTCCTGAGCACAGAAATCCCTGACTCCGGCATCAGGAATTTCCTTCCCCAGACACCAAAATGGCTCAATTTTTAAACACTAGAAAAAGCACCATTTTTAAGCATGAAATTTAACCCCGAATCCCATTCTGGCATCCATTTTTACATTTGGGTCAAAAAAAAAATTTCACCTCCTGAGCACAGAAATCCATGACCCCGGTAACAGGAATTTCCTTCCCCGGACACCAAAACGGCTCAATTTGCAAACACTAGAAAAAGCAGCATTTTTAAGCATGAAATTTAACCCCAAATCCCATTCTGGCGTCCGTTTTTACATTTGGGTCAAAAAAAAAAATTCAACTCCTGAGCACAGAAATCCATGACCCCGGCATCAGGAATTTCCTTCCCCGGACACCAAAACGGCTTAATTTTTAAACACTAGAAAAAGTAGCATTTTTAAGCATGAAATTTAACCCCTAATCCCTTTGTGGAGTCCGTTTTTACATTTGGGCCAAAAAATTTTTTTCACTTCCTGAGCACAGAAATCCATGACCCCGGCATCAGGAATTTCCTTCCCCGGACACCAAAACGGCTCAATTTTCAAACACTAGAAAAAGCAGCATTTTTATCATGAAATTTAACCCCGAATCCCATTCTGGTGTCCATTTTTACATTTGGGTCAAAAAAAAAATTTCACCTCCTGAGCACAGAAATCCATGACCCCGGCAACAGGAATTTCCCTCCCCGGACACCAAAACGGCTCAATTTTTAAACACTAGAAAAAGCACCATTTTCAAGCATGAAATTTAACCCCGAATCCCTTTGTGGAGTCCGTATTTACATTTGGGCCAAAAAATTTTTTTCACCTCCTCAGCACAGAAATCCATGACCCCGGCATCAGGAATTTCCTTCCCCGGACACCAAAACGGCTCAGTTTTTAAACACTAGAAAAAGCACCATTTTTAATCATGAAATTTAACCCCGAATCCCATTCTGGCATCCGTTTTTACATTTGGGTCAAAAAAATTTTTTCACCTCCTGAGCACAAAAATCCATGACCCCGGCATCAGGAATTTCCTTCCCAAGACACCAAAATGGGTCAGTTTTTAAACACTAGAAAAAGCACCATTTTTAATCATGAAATTTAACCCCGAATCCCATTCTGGTGTCCTTTTTTACATTTGGGTCAAAAAAAAAATTTCACCTCCTGAGCACAGAAATCCATGACCCCGGCAACAGGAATTTCCTTCCCCGGACACCAAAACAGCTCAATTTTCAAACACTAGAAAAAGCACCATTTTTAAGCATGAAATTTAACCCCGAATCCCATTCTAGCGTCCGTTTTTACATTTGCGTCAAAAAAAATTTTTCACCTCCTGAGCACAGAAATCCATGAACCCGGCATCAACAATTTTCTTCCCCAGACACCAAAATGGCTCAATTTTTAAACACTAGAAAAAGCACCATTTTTAAGCATGAAATTTAACCCGGAATCCCTTTGTGGAGTCCGTTTTTACATTTGGGTCAAAAAAAAATTTTCACCTCCTGAGCACAGAAATCCATGACCCCAACATCAACAATTTCCTTCCCCAGACACCAAAATGGCTCAATTTTTAAACACTAGAAAAAGCACCATTTTTAAGCATGAAATTTACCTTAACATATATCCCTAATCCCGTGTGGGTCCGTTTTTTACATTTGGGCCAAAAAATTTTCACTTCTGAGCACAGAAATCCCATGACCCCGGCATCCAGGAATTTCTTCCCCGACACCAAAACGGCTTCAATTTTCAACACTGAAAAAGCAGGCATTTTTATCATGAAATTTAAACCCCGAATACCATTCGGTGTCCATTTTACATTTGGGTCAAAAAAAATTTCAACTCCTGAGTCACAGAATCCATGACCCGGCAACAAGAGAATTTCCTTCCCCGGACACCAAAACGGCTCAATTTTTAAACACTAGAAAAAGCACCATTTTCAAGAATGAAATTTAACCCCGAATCCCTTTGTGGAGTCCGTATTTACATTTGGGCCAAAAAAAATTTTTCACCTCCTCAGCACAGAAATCCCTGACCCCGGCATCAGGAATTTCCTTCCCCGGACACCAAAACCGCTTAATTTTTAAACACTAGAAAAAGTAGCATTTTTAAGCATGAAATTTAACCCAGAATCCCTTTGTGGAGTCCGTATTTACATTTGGGTCAAAAAAAAAATTTCACCTCCTGAGCACAGAAATCCATGACCCCGGCAACAGCAATTTCCTTTCCCGGACACCAAAACGGCTCAATTTTTAAACACTAGAAAAAGCACCATTTTTAAGCATGAAATTTAACCCCGAATCCCATTCTGGCATCCGTTTTTACATTTGGGTCAAAAAAATGTTTTCACCTCCTGAGCACACAAATCCCTGATTCCAGCATCAAGAATTTCCTTCCCCGGACACCAAAACGGCTCAATTTTTAAACACTAGAAAAAGCAACACATTTTTAACCAGAATTTAACCCAGATCCCGTTTTGGAGTACGTGTTTACATTGGGCAAATCAATTTTTTCACCTCCTGACACTAGAAATACCCGGACCCCACATCACATTTCCTTCCCTAGACCCCCAAAATGGCTCAATTTTTAAACACTAGAAAAAAGCGCCATTTTTAAGCATGAAATTTTAACCCCGAATCCATTCTGGCATTCCGTTTTTTACATTTAGGCTCAAAAAAAAATTTCACCTCCTGACACAGACATCCATGACCCGGCATCAGGAAATTTCCTTCCCCAGACACCAAAATGGGTCAGTTTTTAAACACTAGAAAAAGCACCATTTTTAAGCATGAAATTTAACCCCGAATCCCATTCTGGCATCCGTTTTTACATTTGGGTCAAAAAAATGTTTTCACCTCCTGAGCACACAAATCCCTGATTCCAGCATCAAGAATTTCCTTCCCCGGACACCAAAACGGCTCAATTTTTAAACACTAGAAAAAGCACCATTTTTAACCATGACATTTAACCCCGAATCCCCTTGTGGAGTCCGTGTTTACATTTGGGCCAAATAAATTTTTTCACCTCCTGAGCACAGAAATCCCTTACCCCGGCATCAGGAATTTCCTTCCCCGGACACCAAAATGGCTCAATTTTTAAACACTAGAAAAAGCAGCATTTTTAAGCATGAAATTTAACCCCGAATCCCATTCTGGCATTCGTTTTTACATTTAGGTCAAAAAAAAAATTTCACCTCCTGAGCACAGAAATCCATGACCCGGCATCAGGAATTTCCTTCCCCAGACACCAAAATGGGTCAGTTTTTAAACACTAGAAAAAGCACCATTTTTAAGCATGAAATTTAACCCCGAATCCCATTCTGGCATCCGTTTTTACATTTGGGTCAAAAAAATGTTTTCACCTCCTGAGCACACAAATCCCTGATTCCAGCATCAAGAATTTCCTTCCCCGGACACCAAAACGGCTCAATTTTTAAACACTAGAAAAAGCACCATTTTTAACCATGACATTTAACCCCGAATCCCCTTGTGGAGTCCGTGTTTACATTTGGGCCAAATAAATTTTTTCACCTCCTGAGCACAGAAATCCCTTACCCCGGCATCAGGAATTTCCTTCCCCGGACACCAAAATGGCTCAATTTTTAAACACTAGAAAAAGCAGCATTTTTAAGCATGAAATTTAACCCCGAATCCCATTCTGGCATTCGTTTTTACATTTAGGTCAAAAAAAAAATTTCACCTCCTGAGCACAGAAATCCATGACCCGGCATCAGGAATTTCCTTCCCCAGACACCAAAATGGGTCAGTTTTTAAACACTAGAAAAAGCACCATTTTTAAGCATGAAATTTAACCCCGAATCCCATTCTGGCATCCGTTTTTACATTTGGGTCAAAAAAATGTTTTCACCTCCTGAGCACACAAATCCCTGATTCCAGCATCAAGAATTTCCTTCCCCGGACACCAAAACGGCTCAATTTTTAAACACTAGAAAAAGCACCATTTTTAAGCATGAAATTTAACCCCGAATCCCATTCTGGCATCCGTTTTTACATTTGGGTCAAAAAAAAATTTTCACCTCCTGAGCACAAAAATCCATGACCCCGGCAACAGGAATTTCCCTCCCCGGACACCAAAACGGCTCAATTTTTAAACACTAGAAAAAGCACGATTTTCAAGCATGAAATTTAACCCCGAATCCCTTTGTCGAGTCCGTATTTACATTTGGGCCAAAAAAATTTTTTCACCTCCTCAGCACAGAAATCCATGACCCCGGCATCAGGAATTTCCTTCCCCGGACACCAAAACCGCTTAATTTTTAAACACTAGAAAAAGTAGCATTTTTAAGCATGAAATTTAACCCAGAATCCCTTTGTGGAGTCAGTATTTACATTTGGGTCAAAAAAAAAATTTCACCTCCTGAGCACAGAAATCCATGACCCCGGCAACAGCAATTTCCTTTCCCGGACACCAAAACGGCTCAATTTTTAAACACTAGAAAAAGCACCATTTTTAAGCATGAAATTTAACCCCGAATCCCATTCTGGCATCCGTTTTTACATTTGGGTCAAAAAAATGTTTTCACCTCCTGAGCACACAAATCCCTGATTCCAGCATCAAGAATTTCCTTCCCCGGACACCAAAACGGCTCAATTTTTAAACACTAGAAAAAGCACCATTTTTAACCATGACATTTAACCCCGAATCCCCTTGTGGAGTCCGTGTTTACATTTGGGCCAAATAAATTTTTTCACCTCCTGAGCACAGAAATCCCTTACCCCGGCATCAGGAATTTCCTTCCCCGGACACCAAAATGGCTCAATTTTTAAACACTAGAAAAAGCAGCATTTTTAAAGCATGAAATTTAACCCCGAATCCCATTCTGGTCTGGCATCCGTTTTTTACTTTAGGTCAAAAAAAAATTTCACCTCCTGAGCCAGAAATTCCATGACCCCGCATCAGAATTTTCCTTCCCCAGATACACCAAACTTTGGTCAGTTTTTAAACACTAGAAAAAGCACCATTTTTAAGCATGAAATTTAACCCCGAATCCCATTCTGGCATCCGTTTTTACATTTGGGTCAAAAAAATGTTTTCACCTCCTGAGCACACAAATCCCTGATTCCAGCATCAAGAATTTCCTTCCCCGGACACCAAAACGGCTCAATTTTTAAACACTAGAAAAAGCACCATTTTTAACCATGACATTTAACCCCGAATCCCCTTGTGGAGTCCGTGTTTACATTTGGGCCAAATAAATTTTTTCACCTCCTGAGCACAGAAATCCCTTACCCCGGCATCAGGAATTTCCTTCCCCGGACACCAAAATGGCTCAATTTTTAAACACTAGAAAAAGCAGCATTTTTAAGCATGAAATTTAACCCCGAATCCCATTCTGGCATCCGTTTTTACATTTGGGTCAAAAAAAAATTTTCACCTCCTGAGCACAAAAATCCATGACCCCGGCATCAGGAATTTCCTTCCCAAGACACCAAAATGGGTCAGTTTTTAAACACTAGAAAAAGCACCATTTTTAATCATGAAATTTAACCCCGAATCCCATTCTGGTGTCCTTTTTTACATTTGGGTCAAAAAAAAAATTTCACCTCCTGAGCACAGAAATCCATGACCCCGGCAACAGGAATTTCCTTCCCCGGACACCAAAACGGCTCAATTTTTAAACACTAGAAAAAGCAGCATTTTTAAGCATGAAATTTAACCCCGAATACCATTCTGGTGTCCATTTTTACATATCGGTCAAATAAAAAATTTTCACCTCCTCAGCACAAAAATCCATGACCCCGGCATCAGGAATTTCCTTCCCAAGACACCAAAATGGGTCAGTTTTTAAACACTAGAAAAAGCACCATTTTTAATCATGAAATTTAACCCCGAATCCCATTCTGGCATTCGTTTTTACATTTAGGTCAAAAAAAAAATTTCACCTCCTCAGCACAGAAATCCATGACCCGGCATCAGGAATTTCCTTCCCCAGACACCAAAATGGGTCAGTTTTTAAACACTAGAAAAAGCACAATTTTTAAGCATGAAATTTAACCCCGAATCCCATTCTGGCATCCGTTTTTACATTTGGGTCAAAAAAATGTTTTCACCTCCTGAGCACACAAATCCCTGATTCCAGCATCAAGAATTTCCTTCCCCGGACACCAAAACGGCTTCATTTTTTTAAAACACTAGAAAAGCACCATTTTTAGCATGAATTTAACCCCGATCCCATTCAGCCATCCGTTTTTACATTTGGGTCAAAAAATGTTTTTCACCTCCTGAGCTCAGAAATCCCTGACCTCCTCCGGCTCAGAATTTCCTTCCCCGGACACCAAAAAACGGCTCATTTTTCAACACTGAAAAAGCACTCTTTTTTACCATGAAATGTAAACCCCGATCCTTTGTGGAGTCCCGTGTTTACATTTGGGCCAAATAAATTTTTTCACCTCCTGAGCACAGAAATCCCTTACCCCGGCATCAGGAATTTCCTTCCCCGGACACCAAAATGGCTCAATTTTTAAACACTAGAAAAAGCAGCATTTTTAAGCATGAAATGTAACCCCGAATCCCATTCTGGCATCCGTTTTTACATTTGGGTCAAAAAAAAAATTTCACCTCCTGAGCACAGAAATCCATGACCCCAGCATCAGGAATTTCCTTCCCCAGACACCAAAATGGGTCAGTTTTTAAACACTAGAAAAAGCACAATTTTTAAGCATGAAATTTAACCCCGAATCCCATTCTGGCATCCGTTTTTACATTTGGGTCAAAAAAATGTTTTCACCTCCTGAGCACACAAATCCCTGATTCCAGCATCAAGAATTTCCTTCCCCGGACACCAAAACGGCTCAATTTTTAAACACTAGAAAAAGCACCATTTTCAAGCATGAAATTTAACCCCGAATCCCTTTGTGGAGTCCGTATTTACATTTGGGCCAAAAAAAATTTTTCACCTCCTCAGCACAGAAATCCATGACCCCGGCATCAGGAATTTCCTTCCCCGGACACCAAAACCGCTTAATTTTAAAACACTAGAAAAAGTAGCATTTTTAAGCATGAAATTTAACCCAGAATCCCTTTGTGGAGTCAGTATTTACATTTGGGTCAAAAAAAAAATTTCACCTCCTGAGCACAGAAATCCATGACCCCGGCAACAGCAATTTCCTTTCCCGGACACCAAAACGGCTCAATTTTTAAACACTAGAAAAAGCACCATTTTTAAGCATGAAATTTAACCCCGAATCCCATTCTGGCATCCGTTTTTACATTTGGGTCAAAAAAATGTTTTCACCTCCTGAGCACACAAATCCCTGATTCCAGCATCAAGAATTTCCTTCCCCGGACACCAAAACGGCTCAATTTTTAAACACTAGAAAAAGCACCATTTTTAACCATGACATTTAACCCCGAATCCCTTTGTGGAGTCCGTGTTTACATTTGGGCCAAATAAATTTTTTCACCTCCTGAGCACAGAAATCCATGACCCCGGCATCAGGAATTTCCTTCCCCGGACACCAAAACGGCTCAGTTTTTAAACACTAGAAAAAGCACCATTTTTAAGCATGAAATTTAACCCCGAATCCCATTCTGGCATCCGTTTTTACATTTGGGTCAAAAAAATTTTTTCACCTCCTGAGCACAAAAATCCATGACCCCGGCATCAGGAATTTCCTTCCCAATGACCAAAATGGGTCAGTTTTTAACACTGAAAAAGACCATTTTTAATAATGAAATTTAACCCCGATCCCATTCTGGTTGTCCTTTTTTACATTGGGTCAAAAAAAAAATTTCACCTCCTGAGCAAAAAAATCCCTGACCCCGGCATCAGGAATTTCCTTCCCAGGACACCAAAACGGCTCAATTTTTAAAAACTAATAAAAGCACCATTTTTAAGCATGAAATTTAACCCCGAATTCCATTCTGGCGTCTGTTTTTACATTTGGGTCAAAAAAAAATTCACCTCCTGATCAAAAAAATCCCTGACCTCGGAATCAGGAATTTCCTTTCCTGGACACCAAAACGGCTCAATTTTTAAAAACTAATAAAAGCACCATTTTTCAGCATGAAATTTAACCCCAAATGGCATTCTGGTGTCCGTTTTTAAATTTGGGTCAAAAAAAAAATTCACCTCTCAGCAAAAAAATCCCTGACACGGCATCAGGAATTCATCTTCCCTGGGGACACCAAAACGGCTTCAATTTTAAAAACTAATAAAGCACCATTTTGTAAGATGAATTTAACCCCGAATCCCATTCTGGCGTCCGTTTCTACATTTAAGTCAAAAAAAAAATTCACCTCCTGAGCAAAAAAATCCCTGACCCCGGCATCAGGAATTTCCTTCCCCGGACACCAAAACGGCTCAATTTTTAAAAAGTAAAAAAAGCACCATTTTTAAGCATGAAATTTAACCCCAAATCGCATTCTGGTGTCCGTTTTTAAATTTGAGTCAAAAAAAAAATTCACCTCTCAGCAAAAAAATCCCTGACCCCGGCATCAGGAATTTCCTTCCCTGGACACCAAAACGGCTCAATTTTTAAAATAATAAAAGCACCAATTTTAAGCATGAAATTTAACCACGAATGCCATCTGGTGTCACCTTTTTACATTTGGGTTAAAAAAAAAAATATTCACCTCCAGCAAAAAATCCCCTGAACCCAGGCATCAGGAAGTTCATCTTCCCCGGACACCAAAATAGCTCAATTTTTAAAAACTAGAAAAAGCACCATTTTTAAGCATGAAATTTAACCCCGAATCTCATTCTGCAATCCGTTTTTACATTTGGGTTAAAAAAAATTTCACCTCCTGTATACAAAAATCCCTGACCCAGGCATCAGGAATTTCCTTCCCCGGACACCAAAATAGCTCAATTTTTAAAAATAATAAACAGACCATTTTAAAGCATGAAATTAACGCCGAATTCCATGCTGGCGTCCGTTTTTACATTTGGTCAAAAAAAAATTACCTCCTGATCAAAAAAAATCCCTGACCCAGGCATCAGGGATGTCCTCCTGGACACCAAAACGGCTCAATTTTTAAAAACTAATAAAAGCACCATTTTTCAGCTTGAAATTTAACCCCGAATCCCATTCTGGTGTCCGTTTCTACATTTGGGTCAAAAAAAAATTCACCTCCTGAGCAAAAAAATCCCTGACCCCGGCATCAGGAATTTCCTTCCTAGGACACCAAAACGGCTCAATTTTTAACAAGTAGAAAAAGCACTATTTTTGAGCATGAAATTTAACCCCAAATCCCATTCTGGCGTCTGTTTTTACATTTGGGTAAAAAAAAAAATTCACCTCTCAGCAAAAAAATCCCTGACCCCGGCATCAGGAATTTCCTTTCCTGGACACCAAAACGGCTCAATTTATAAAAACTAATAAAAGCACCATTTTTCAGCATGAAATTTAACCCCGAATCCCATTCTGGCGTCCGTTTCTACATTTGGGTCAAAAAAAAAATTCACCTCCTGAGCAATAAAATCCCTGACCCCGGCATCAGGAATTTCCTTCCCCGGACACCAAAACGGCTCAATTTTTAAAAAGTAGAAAAAGCACCATTTTTAAGCATGAAATTTAACCCCAAATCACATTCTGGTGTCCGTTTTTAAATTTGGGTCAAAAAAAAAATTCACCTCTCAGCAAAAAAATCCCTGACCCCGGCATCAGGAAGTTCCTTCCCTGGACACCAAAACGGCTCAATTTTTAAAAACTAATAAAAGCACCATTTTTCAGCATGAAATTTAACCCCGAATCCCATTCTGGCATCCGTTTCTACATTTGGGTCAAAATAAAATTCACCTCCTGAGCAAAAAAATCCCTGACCCCGGCATCAGGAATTTCCTTCCCTGGACACCAAAACGGCTCAATTTTTAAAAACTAATAAAAGCACCATTTTTAAGCATGAAATTTAACCCCGAATTCCATTCTGGCGTCCGTTTTTACATATGGGTCAAAAAAAAATTCACCTCTCAGCAAAAAAATCCCTGACCCCGGCATCAGGAAGTTCCTTCCCTGGACACCAAAACGGCTCAATTTTTAAAAACTAATAAAAGCACCATTTTTCAGCATGAAATTTAACCCCGAATCCCATTCTGGCGTCCGTTTTTACACTTGGGTGAAAAAAAAAATCACCTCCTGATCAAAAAAATCCCTGACCCCGGCATCAGGAATTTCCTTCCCTGGACACCAAAACGGCTCAATTTTTAAAAACTAATAAAAGCACCATTTTTAAGCATGAAATTTAACCCCGAATTCCATTCTGGCGTCCGTTTTTACATTTGGGTCAAAAAAAAATTCACCTCTCAGCAAAAAAATCCCTGACCCCGGCATCAGGAATTTCCTTCCCTGGACACCAAAACGGCTCAATTTTTAAAAACTAATAAAAGCACCATTTTTAAGCATGAAATTTAACCCCGAATTCCATTCTGGCGTCCGTTTTTACATTTGGGTCAAAAAAAAATTCACCTCCTGATCAAAATAATCCCTGACCCCGGCATCAGGAATTTCCTTCCCTGGACACCAAAACGGCTCAATTTTTAAAAACTAATAAAAGCACCATTTTTAAGCATGAAATTTAACCCCGAATTCCATTCTGGTGTCCCTTTTTACATTTGGGTCAAAAAAAAATTCACTTCTCAGCAAAAAA
>JALGBA010000152.1:0-13130 GCA_023970755.1 Azemiops feae
TGCATTTGAACTGCCCAGTGCTTGCTGGGAGGTGCTACAACTGTACGTTTGAGGGGGGTGCAGTTGAAAAAGTAGCTGAGGCCCTCCTGATTGTATCTATTGCATTTGAACTGCCCAGTGCTTGCTGGGAGGTGCTACAACTGTATTTTTTTTGTGGGTGCAGCTGAAAAAGTAGCTGAGGCCCTCCTGATTGGATCTATTACATTTGAACTGCCCGGTGCTTGCTGGGAGGTGCCACAACTGTACGTTTCTGGGGGGTGCAGCTGAAAAAGTAGCTGAGGCCCTCCTAATTGTATCTATTGCATTTGAACTGCCCATTGCTTGCTGGGAGGTGCTACAACTGTACGTTTGTGGGAGTTGAAGCTGAAAATGTAGCTGAGGCCCTCCTGATTTTATCTATCGCATTTGAACTGCCCAGTGCTTGCTGGGAGGTGCTACAGTGTACGTTTGAGGGGGGTGCAGCTGAAAAAGTAGCTGAGGCCCTCCTGATTGGATCTATTGCATTTGAACTGCCCAGTGCTTGCTGGGAGGTGCTACAACTGTAGGTTTGTGGGGGGTGCAGCTAAAAAAGTAGCTGAGGCCCTCCTGATTGTATCTATTGCATTTGAACTGCCCAGTGCTTGCTGGGAGGTGCTGCAGTGTACGTTTGAGGGGGGTGCAGCTGAAAAAGTAGCTGAGGCCCTCCTGATTGGATCTATTGCATTTGAACTGCCCAGTGCTTGCTGGGAGGTGCTTCAACTATAGGTTTGTGGGGGGTGCAGCTGAAAAAGTAGCTGAGGCCCTCCTGATTGGATCTATTGCATTTGAACTAGCCAGTGCTTGCTGGGAGGTTCTACAACTGTAGGTTTGTGGGGGGTGCAGCTAAAAAAGTAGTTGAGGCCCTCCTGATTGGATCTATTGCATTTGAACTGCCCAGTGCTTGCTGGGAGTTGCTACACTGTACGTTTGAGGGGGGTGCAGCTGGAAAAGTAGCTGAGGCCCTCCTGATTGGATCTATTGCATTTGAACTGCCCAGTACTTGCTGGGAGGTGTTACAACTGTACGTTTGTGGGGGGTGCAGCTGAAAAAGTAGCTGAAGCCCTCCTGATTGTATCTATTGCATTTGAAGTGCCCAGTGTTTGCTGGGAGGTGCTACAACTGTACGTTTTTGCGGGTTGCAGCTGAAAAAGTAGCTGAGGCCCTCCTGATTGTATATATTGCATTTGAACTGCCCCTGCTTGCTGGGAGGTGCTACAATTGTATGATGGTGGGGGGTGCATGTGAAAAGGTAGCTGAGGCCCTCCTGATTGACTCTATTGCATTTGAACTAGCCAGTGCTTGCTGGGAGGTGCTACAATTGTAGGTTTGTGGGGGGTGCAGCTGAAAAAGTAGCTGAGGCCCTCCTGATTGTATCTATTGCATTTGAACTGCCCAGTGCTTGCTGGGAGGTGCTACAACTGTAGGTTTGTGGGGGGTGCAGCTGAAAAAATAGCTGAGGCCCTCCTGATTGTATCTATTGCATCTGAACTGCCCAGGGCTTGCTGGGAGGTGCTACAACTATATGTTTGTGGGGGGTGCAGCTGAAAAAGTAGTTGAGGCCCTCCTGATTGGATCTATTGCATTTGAACTGCCCAGTACTTGCTGGGAGGTGCTACAACTGTAGGTTTGTGTGGGGTGCAGCTGAAAAGGTAGCTGAGGCCCTCCTGATTGTATCTATTGCATTTGACCTGCCCAGTGCTTGCTGGGAGGTGCTACAACTGTATGTTTGTGGGGGGTGCAGCTGAAAATGTAGCTGAGGCCCTCCTGATTGGATCTATAGCATTTGAACTGCCCAGTGCTTGCTGGGAGATGCTACAATTGTACGATTGTGGGGGCTGCAGCTGAAAAAGTAGCTGAGGCCCTCCTGATTGTATATATTCCATTTGAACTGCCCCTGATTGGATCTATTGCATTTGAACTAGCCAGTGCTTGCTGGGAGGTGCTACAACTGTAGGTTTGTGGGGGCTGCAGCTGAAAACGTAGCTGAGGCCCTCCTGATTGGATCTATTGCATTTCAACTGCCCAGTGCTTGCTGGGAGGTGCTACAGTGTACGTTTGAGGGGGGTGCAGCTGAAAAAGTAGCTGAGGCTCTCCTGATTGGATCAATTGCATTTGAACTGCCCAGTGCTTGCTGGGAGGTGCTACACCTGTAGGTTTGTGGGGGGTGCAGCTGAAAAAGTAGCTGACGCCCTCCTGATTGGATCTATTGCATTTGAACTAGCCAGTGTTTGCTGGGAGGTGCTACAACTGTACGTTTGTGGGGGGTGCAGCTGAAAAAGTAGCTGAGGCCCTCCTGATTGTATCTATTGCATTTGAACTGCCCAGGGCTTGCTGGGAGGTGCTACAACTGTACGTTTGAGGGAGGGCAGCCTGAAAAAGTAGTTGAGGCCTCCTGATGGATCAATTGCATTTGAATTCCCAGTGGCTTGCTGGGAGGTGCTACAACTGTTAGGTTTGTGGGCGGGTGCAGCTGAAAAAGTAGTGACGCCCTCCTGATTGGATCATTGCATTTGATAGCCAGTGCTTGATGGGAGGATGCTACAAATGTACGTTTTGGGGGGTGCAGCTGAAAAAGTAGCTGAGGCCTCCTGATGTATCTTATGCATTTTGAAACTGACCCAGTGCCTTGCTGGGAGGTGCTACAACTGTACGTTGAGGGGGTGCACTGAAAAAGTAGCTGAGGCCCTCCTAATTGTATCTATTGCATTCGAACTGCCCCTGCTTGCTGGGAGGTGCTACAATTGTATGATTGTGGGGGGTGCAGCTGAAAAAGTAGCTGAGGCCCTCCTGATTGGATCTATTGCATTTGAACTAGCCAGTGCTATCTGGCAGGTGCTACAACTGTATGTTTGTGGGGGGTGCAGCTGACAAAGTAGCTGAGGCCCTCCTGATTGTATCTATTGCATTTGAACTGCCCAGTGCTTGCTGGGAGATGCTACAATTGTACGATTGTGGGGGGTGCAGCTGAAAAAGTAGCTGAGGCCCTCCTAATTGGATCTATTGCATTTGAACTGCCCAGTGCTTGCTGGGAGGTGCTACAACTGTAGGTTTGTGGTGGGTGCAGCTGAAAAAGTAGCTGAGGCCCTCCTGATTGGATCTATTGCATTTGAACTGCCCAGTACTTGCTGGGAAGTGTTACAACTGTACGTTTGTGGGGGGTGCAGCTGAAAAAGTAGTTGAGGCCCTCCTAATTGTATCTATTGCATTTGAACTGCCCCTGCTTGCTGGGAGGTGCTACAATTGTATGATTGTGGGGGGTGCAGCTGAAAAAGTAGCTGAGGCCCTCCTGATTGGATCTATTGCATTTGAACTAGCCAGTGCTTGCTGGGAGGTGCTACAACTGTATGTTTGTGGGGGATGCAGCTGACAAAGTAGCTGAGGCCCTCCTGATTGTATCTATTGCATTTGAACTGCCCAGTGCTTGCTGGGAGGTGCTACAACTGTAGGTTTGTGGGGGGTGCAGCTGAAAAAGTAGCTGAGGCCCTCCTGATTGGATCCATTGCATTTGAACTACCCAGTGCTTGCTGGGAGGTGCTACAACTGTAGGTTTGTGGGGGGTGCAGCTGAAAAAGTAGCTGAGGCCCTCCTGATTGTATCTATTGCATTTGAACTGCCCAGGACTTGCTGGGAGGTGCTACAACTGTAGGTTTGTGGGGGGTGCAGCTGCAAAAGTAGCTGAGGCCCTCCTGATTGTATCTATTGCATCTGAACTGCCCAGGGCTTGCTGGGAGGTGCCACAACTGTACGTTTGTGGGGGGTGCAGCTGAAAAAGTAGCTGAGGCCCTCCTAATTGTATCTATTGCATTTGAACTGCCCAGTACTTGCTGGGAGGTGCTACAGCTGTACGTTTGTGGGGGTTGCAGCTGAAAATGTAGCTGAGGCCCTCCTGATTGTATCTATCGCATTTGAACTGCCCAGTGCTTGCTGGGAGGTGCTACAACTGTACGTTTGAGGGGGGTGCAGCTGAAAATGTAGCTGAGGCCCTCCTGATTGTATCTATTGCATTTGAACTGCCCAGTGCTTGCTGGGAGGTGCTACAACTGTACGTTTGTGGGGGGTGCAGCTGAAAAAGTAGCTGAGGCCCTCCTGATTGTATCTATTGCATTTGAACTGCCCAGTAATTGCTGGCAGGTGTTACAACTGTACGTTTGTGGGGGGTGCAGCTGAAAAAGTAGCTGAAGCCCTCCTGATTGTATCTATCGCATTTGAACTGCCCAGTGCTTGCTGGGAGGTGCTACAACTGTACGTTTTTGCGGGTTGCAGCTGAAAAAGTAGCTGAGGCCCTCCTGATTGTATCTATTGCATTTGTACTGCCCAGTGCTTGCTGGGAGATGCTACAATTGTACGATTGTGGGGGGTGCAGCTGAAAAAGTAGCTGAGGCCCTCCTAATTGTATCTATTGCATTTGAACTGCCCATTGCTTGCTGGGAGGTGCTACAACTGTAGGTTTGTGGTGGGTGCAGCTGAAAAAGTAGCTGAGGCCCTCCTAATTGTATCTATTGCATTTGAACTGCCCAGTACTTGCTGGGAGGTGCTACAGCTGTACGTTTGTGGTGGGTGCAGCTGAAAAAGTAGTGAGGCCTCCTGATTGGATCTATGCATTTTGAAGCTGCCCAGTGATTGCTGGTAGGTGGCTAACTGTAGGTTTGGGAGTGCAGCTGAAAAAGTAGCGAGGGCCCTCAGATTGTATCTATTGTCATTTGAAACTGCCCAGGGATGGCTGGGAGGTGCACAACTGTAAGAGTTTGTGGGGGTGCAGCTGAAAAAGTAGCTGAGGCCCTCCTGATGTATCTATTGTATTTGAACTGCCCAGTGCTTGCTGGGAGGTGCTACAACTGTACGTTTGAGGGGGGTGCAGCTGAAAAAGTAGCTGAGGCCCTCCTGATTGGATCTATTGCATTTGAACTAGCCAGTGCCTGCTGGGAGGTGCTACAACTGTAGGTTTGTGGGGGGTGCAGCTGAAAAAGTAGCTGAGGCCCTCCTGATTGGATCTATTGCATTTGAACTAGCCAGTGCTTGCTGGGAGGTGCTACAAGTGTAGGTTTGTGGGGGGTGCAGCTGAAAAAGTAGCTGAGGCCCTCCTGATTGGATCTATTGCATTTAAACTAGCCAGTGCTTGCTGGGAGGTGCTACAACTGTACGTTTGTGGGGGGTGCAGCTGAAAAGGTAGCTGAGGCCCTCCTGATTGGATCTATTGCATTTGAACTGCCCAGTGCTTGCTGGGATGTGCTACACTGTACGTTTGTGGGGGTTGCAGCTGAAAATGTAGCTGAGGCCCTCCTGATTGGATCTATTGCATTTGAACTGCCCAGTGCTTGCTGGGAGATGCTACAATTGTACGATTGTGGGGGCTGCAGCTGAAAAAGTAGCTGAGGCCCTCCTGATTGTATCTATTACATTTGAACTGCCCAGTGCTTGCTGGGAGGTGCTACAACTGTACGTTTGAGGGGGGTGCAGCTGAAAAAGTAGCTGAGGCCCTCCTGATTGTATCTATTGCATTTGAACTGCCCAGTGCTTGCTGGGAGTTGCTACAGTGTACGTTTGAGGGGGGTGCAGCTGAAAAAGTAGCTGAGGCCCTCCTGATTGGATCTATTGCATTTGAACTGCCCAGTGCTTGCTGGGAGGTGCTACAACTGTAGGTTTGTGGGGGGTGCAGCTGAAAAAGTAGCTCAGGCCCTCCTGATTGGATCTATTGCATTTGAACTGCCCAGTGCTTGCTGGGAGGTGCTACAACTGTACGTTTTTGCGGGTTGCAGCTGAAAAAGTAGCTGAGGCCCTCCTGATTGTATATATTGCATTTGAAATGCCCCTGCTTGCTGGGAGGTGCTACAATTGTATGATGGTGGGGGGTGCAGGTGAAAAGGTAGCTGAGGCCCTCCTGATTGACTCTATTGCATTTGAACTAGCCAGTGCTTGCTGGGAGGTGCTACAACTGTACGTTTGAGGGGGGTGCAGCTGAAAATGTAGCTGAGGCCCTCCTGATTGGATCTATTGCATTTGAACTGCCCAGTACTTGCTGGGAGGTGTTACAACTGTACGTTTGTGGGGGGTGCAGCTGAAAAAGTAGCTGAAGCCCTCCTGATTGTATCTATTGCATTTGAAGTGCCCAGTGTTTGCTGGGAGGTGCTACAACTGTACGTTTTTGCGGGTTGCAGCTGAAAAAGTAGCTGAGGCCCTCCTGATTGTATATATTGCATTTGAACTGCCCCTGCTTGCTGGGAGGTGCTACAATTGTATGATGGTGGGGGGTGCATGTGAAAAGGTAGCTGAGGCCCTCCTGATTGACTCTATTGCATTTGAACTAGCCAGTGCTTGCTGGGAGGTGCTACAATTGTAGGTTTGTGGGGGGTGCAGCTGAAAAAGTAGCTGAGGCCCTCCTGATTGTATCTATTGCATTTGAACTGCCCAGTGCTTGCTGGGAGGTGCTACAACTGTAGGTTTGTGGTGGGTGCAGCTGAAAAAGTAGCTGAGGCCCTCCTAATTGTATCTATTGCATTTCAACTGCCCAGTACTTGCTGGGAGGTGCTACAACTGTATGTTTGTGGGGGGTGCAGCTGAAAATGTAGCTGAGGCCCTCCTGATTGGATCTATTGCATTTGAACTGCCCAGTGCTTGCTGGGAGATGCTACAATTGTACGATTGTGGGGGCTGCAGCTGAAAAAGCAGCTGAGGCCCTCCTGATTGGATCTATTGCATTTGAACTGCCCAGTGCTTGCTGGGAAGTGCTACAACTGTAGGTTTGTGGGGGGTGCAGCTGAAAAAGTAGCTGAGGCCCTCCTGATTGGATCTATTGCATTTGAACAAGCCAGTGCTTGCTGGGAGGTGCTAAAACTGTAGGTTTGTGGGGGGTGCAGCTGAAAAAGTAGCTGAGGCCCTCCTGATTGGATCTATTGCATTTGAACTGCCCAGTGCTTGCTGGGAGTTGCTACACTGTACGTTTGAGGGGGGTGCAGCTGAAAAAGTAGCTGAGGCCCTCCTGATTGGATCTATTGCATTTGAACTGCCCAGTGCTTGCTGGGAGGTGCTACAACTGTACGTTTGAGGGGGGTGCAGCTGAAAAAGTAGCTGAAGTCCTCCTGATTGTATCTATTGCATTTGAAGTGCCCAGTGCTTGCTGGGAGGTGCTACAACTATACGTTTTTGCGGGTTGCAGCTGAAAAAGTAGCTGAGGACCTCCTGATTGTATATATTGCATTTGAACTGCCCCTGCTTGCTGGGAGGTGCTACAATTGTATGTTTGTGGAGGGTGCAGCTGAAAAAGTAGTTGAGGCCCTCCTGATTGGATCTATTGGCATGAACTGCCCAGTGCTTGCTGGAAGTGCTACAACTGTAGGTTTGTGGGGGGTGCAGCTGAAAAAGTAGCTGAGGCCCTCCTGATTGTATCTATTGCATTTGAACTGCCCAGTGCTTGCTTGGATGTGCTACACTGTACGTTTGAGGGGGGTGCAGCTGAAAAAGTAGCTGAGGCCCTCCTGATTGGATCTATTGCATTTGAACTGCCCAGTACTTGCTGGGAGGTGTTACAACTGCACGTTTGTGGGGGGTGCAGCTGAAAAAGTAGCTGAAGCCCTCCTGATTGTATCTATTGCATTTGAAGTGCCCAGTGCTTGCTGGGAGGTGCTACAACTGTACGTTTTTGCGGGTTGCAGCTGAAAAAGTAGCTGAGGCCCTCCTGATTGTATATATTGCATTTGAACTGCCCCTGCTTGCTGGGAGGTGCTACAATTGTACGATTGTGGGGGGTGCAGCTGAAAAAGTAGCTGAGGCCCTCCTGATTGGATCTATTGCATTTGAACTAGCCAGTGCTTGCTGGGAGGTGCTACAACTGTAGGTTTGTGGGGGGTGCAGCTGACAAAGTAGCTGAGGCCCTCCTGATTGTATCTATTGCATTTGAACTGCCCAGTGCTTGCTGGGAGGTGCTACAGTGTACGTTTGAGGGGGGTGCAGCTGAAAAAGTAGCTGAGGCCCTCCTGATTGTATCTATTGCATTTGAACTAGCCAGTGCTTGCTGGGAGGTGCTACAACTGTAGGTTTGTGGGGGGTGCACCTGAAAAGGTAGCTGAGGCCCTCCTGATTGTATCTATTGCATTTGAACTGCCCAGTGCTTGCTGGGAGATGCTACAATTGTACGATTGTGGGGGCTGCAGCTGAAAAAGTAGCTGAGGCCCTCCTGATTGTATCTATTGCATTTGAACTGCCCAGTGCTTGCTGGGAGGTGCTACAACTGTAGGTTTGTGGGGGGTGCAGCTGAAAAAGTAGCTGAGGCCCTCCTGATTGGATCTATTGCATTTGAACTAGCCAGTGCTTGCTGGGAGGTGTTACAACTGTAGGTTTGTGGGGGGTGCAGCTGAAAAAGTAGCTGAAGCCCTCCTGATTGTATCTATTGCATTTGAAGTGCCCAGTGCTTGCTGGGAGGTGCTACAACTGTATGTTTGTGGGTGGTGCAGCTGAAAAAGTAGCTGAGGCCCTCCTGATTGGATCTATTGCATTTGAACTGCCCAGTGCTTGCTGGGAGATGCTACAATTGTACGATTGTGGGGGCTGCAGCTGAAAAAGCAGCTGAGGCCCTCCTGATTGGATCTATTGCATTTGAACTGCCCAGTGCTTGCTGGGAGGTGCTACAACTGTACGTTTGAGGGGGGTCAGCTGAAAAAAGTAGCTGAGGAGGCCCTCCTGATTGTAATATTGCATCCTTGAACAGCCAGTGCTTGCTGGGAGATGACTACCATCGTACGATTGTGGGGGTGGCTGCAGCTGAAAAAGTAGCTGAGGCCCTCGTGATTGGATCTATGCATTTGAACTGCACAGTGCTTGCTGGGAAGGGCTACAACGTAGGTTTGTGGGGAGTGCGCTGAAAAAGAGATGAGGCCCTCCGATTGGATCTATGATTTGAACTAGCCAGTGCTTGCGGGGAGAGTGTTACAACTGAGGTTTGTGGGGGGTTGCAGCTGAAAAGTAGCTGAAAGCCCTCTGATTGTATCTATTGCAGTGAAGTGCCCCAGTGCGGCTGGGAGTGCTACAACTGTATGTTTGTAGGGTGGTTGGTGCAGCTGAAAACGAGCTGAGCCATCCATGATTGTATCTATTGCATTTGAAGTGCCCAGTGCTTGCTGGGAGGTGCTACAACTGTAGGTTTGTGGTGGGTGCAGCTGAAAAAGTAGCTGAGGCCCTCCTGATTGGATCTATTGCATCTGAACTGCCCAGTGCTTGCTGGGAGGTGCTACAGTGTACGTTTGAGGGGGGTGCAGCTGAAAAAGTAGCTGAGGCCCTCCTGATTGTATCTATTGCATTTGAACTGCCCAGTCCTTGCTGGGAGGTGCTACAACTGTAGGTTTATGGTGGGTGCAGCTGAAAAAGTAGCTGAGACCCTCCTGATTGGATCTATTACATTTGAACTGCCCAGTGCTTGCTGGGAGGTGCCACAACTGTACGTTTGTGGTGGGTGCAGCTGAAAAAGTAGCTGAGGCCCTCCTAATTGTATCTATTGCATTTGAACTGCCCAGTGCTTGCTGGGAGGTGCTACAACTGTAAGTTTGTGGGGGGGGGGGGGGGGTTTGCAAAAGGCTGGAAAAAGGTCAGATGAGGGCCCTCCTGATTGGATCTATTGCATTTGAACTGCCCAGTGCATGCTGGGAGGTGCTACAACTGTACGTTTGTGGGGGGTGCAGCTGAAAAAGTAGCTGAGGCCCTCCTGATTGTATCTATTGCATTTGAACTGCCCAGTGCTTGCTGGGAGTTGCTACACTGTACGTTTGTGGGGGGTGCAGCTGAAAAAGTAGCTGAAGCCCTCCTGATTGTATCTATTGCATTTGAACTGCCCAGTGCTTGCTGGGAGGTGCCACAACTGTACGTTTGTGGGGGTTGCAGCTGAAAAAGTAGCTGAGGCCCTCCTAATTGGATCTATTGCATTTGAACTAGCCAGTGCTTGCTGGGAGGTTCTACAACTGTAGGTTTGTGGGGGGTGCAGCTGAAAAAGTAGCTGAGGCCCTCCTGATTGGATCTATTGCATTTGAACTGCCCAGTACTTGCTGGGAGGTGCTACAACTGTATGTTTGTGGGGGGTGCAGCTGAAAAAGTAGCTGAGGCCCTCCTAATTGTATCTATTGCATTTGAACTGCCCAGTGCTTGCTGGGAGATGCTACAATTGTACGATTGTGGGGGGTGCAGTGAAAAAGTAGCTGAGGCCCTCCTAATTGTATCTATTGCATTTGAACTGCCCAGTGCTTGCTGGGAGGTGCTACAACTGTACGTTTGTGGGGGTTGCAGATGAAAATGTAGCTGAGGCCCTCCTGATTGTATCTATTGCATGTGAACTGCCCAGTGCTTGCTGGGAGGTGCTACAACTGTAGGTTTGTGGGGGGTGCAGCTGAAAAAGTAGCTGAGGCCCTCCTGATTGTATCTATTGCATTTGAACTGCCCAGGGCTTGCTGGGAGGTGCTACAACTGTAGGTTTGTGGGGGGTCCAGCTGAAAAAGTAGCTGAGGCCCTCCTGATTGTATCTATTGCATCTCAACTGCCCAGGGCTTGCTGGGAGGTGCTACAACTGTACGTTTGTGGGGGGTGCAGCTGAAAAAGTAGTTGAGGCCCTCCTGATTGGATCTATTGCATTTGAACTGCCCAGTACTTGCTGGGAGGTGCTACAACTGTAGGTTTCTGGGGGGTGCAGCTGAAAAGGTAGCTGAGGCCCTCCTGATTGTATCTATTGCATTTGAACTGCCCAGTGCTTGCTGGGAGGTGCTACAACTGTACGTTTGAGGGTGGTGCAGCTGAAAATGTAGCTGAGGCCCTCCTGATTGTATCTATTGCATTTGAACTGCCCAGTGCTTGCTGGGAGGTGCTACAACTGTAGGTTTGTGGTGGGTGCAGCTGAAAAAGTAGCTGAGGCCCTCCTGATTGGATCTATTACATTTGAACTGCCCAGTGCTTGCTGGGAGGTGCCACAACTGTACGTTTGTGGGGGGTGCAGCTGAAAAAGTAGCTGAGGCCCTCCTAATTGTATCTATTGCATTTGAACTGCCCAGTGCTTGCTGGGAGGTGCTACAACTGTACCTTTGTGGGGGTTGCAGCTGAAAATGTAGCTGAGGCCCTCCTGATTTTATCTATCGCATTTGAACTGCCCAGTGCTTGCTGGGAAGTGCTACAACTGTACGTTTGAGGGGGGTGCAGCTGAAAAAGTAGCTGAGGCCCTCCTGATTGTATCTATTGCATTTGAACTGCCCAGTGCTTGCTGGGAGGTGCTACAACTGTAGGTTTGTGGTGGGTGCAGCTGAAAAAGTAGCTGAGGCCCTCCTGATTGTATATATTGCATTTGAACTGCCCCTGCTTGCTGTGAGGTGCTACAATGGTACGATTGTGGGGGGTGCAGCTGAAAAAGTAGCTGACGCCATCCTGATTGTATCTATTGTATTTGAACTAGCCAGTGCTTGCTGGGAGGTGCTACAACTGTATGTTTGTGGGGGGTGCAGCTGAAAAAGTAGCTGAGGCCCTCCTGATTGTATCTATTGCATTTGAACTGCCCAGGGCTTGCTGGGAGGTGCTACAACTGTAGGTTTGTGGGGGGTGCAGCTGAAAAAGTAGCTGAGGCCCTCCTGATTGGATCTATTGCATTTGAGCTGCCGCAGTGCTTGCTGGGAGGTGTCTGACAACTGTAGGTTTGTGGGGGGTGCAGCTGAAAAAGTAGCTGAGGCCCTCCTGATTGGATCTATTGCATTTGAACTAACCAGTGCTTGCTGGGAGGTGCTACAACTGTATGTTTGTGGGGGGTGCAGCTGAAAAGGTAGCTGAGGCCCTCCTGATTGTATCTATTGCATTTGAACTGTCCAGTGCTTGCTGGGAGGTGCTACAACTGTAGGTTTGAGGGGGGTGCAGCTGAAAAAGTAGCTGAGGCCCTCCTGATTGTATCTATTGCATCTGAACTGCCCAGGGCTTGCTGGGAGGTGCTACAACTATATGTTTGTGGAGGGTGCAGCTGAAAAAGTAGTTGAGGCCCTCCTGATTGGATCTATTGCATTTGAACTGCCCAGTACTTGCTGGGAGTTGCTACAACTGTAGGTTTGTGGGGGGTGCAGCTGAAAAGGTAGCTGAGGCCCTCCTGATTGTATCTATTGCATTTGAACTGCCCAGTGCTTGCTGGGAGGTGCTACAGTGTACGTTTGAGGGGGGTGCAGCTGAAAAAGTAGCTGACACCCTCCTGATTGGATCTATTGCATTTGAACTGCCCAGTGCTTGCTGGGAGGTGCTACAACTGTAGGTTTGTGGGGGGTGCAGCTGAAAAAGTAGCTGAGGCCCTCCTGATTGGATCTATTGCATTTGAACTAGCCAGTGCTTGCTGGTAGGTGCTACAACTGTAGGTTTGTGGGGGGTGCAGCTGAAAAAGTAGCTGAGGCCCTCCTGATTGGATCTATTGCATTTGAACTGCCCAGTGCTTGCTGGGAGTTGCTACACTGTACGTTTGAGGGGGGTGCAGCTGAAAAAGTAGCTGAGGCCCTCCTGATTGGATCTATTGCATTTGAACTGCCCAGTGCTTGCTGGGAGGTGCTACAACTGTACGTTTGAGGGGGGTGCAGCTGAAAAAGTAGCTGAAGTCCTCCTGATTGTATCTATTGCATTTGAAGTGCCCAGTGCTTGCTGGGAGGTGCTACAACTGTAGGTTTGTGGTGGGTGCAGCTGAAAAAGTAGCTGAGGCCCTCCTGATTGGATCTATTGCATCTGAACTGCCCAGTGCTTGCTGGGAGGTGCTACAGTGTACGTTTGAGGGGGGTGCAGCTGAAAAAGTAGCTGAGGCCCTCCTGATTGTATCTATTGCATTTGAACTGCCCAGTGCTTGCTGGGAGGTGCTACAACTGTAGGTTTGTGGTGGGTGCAGCTGAAAAAGTAGCTGAGACCCTCCTGATTGGATCTATTACATTTGAACTGCCCAGTGCTTGCTGGGAGGTGCCACAACTGTACGTTTGTGGGGGGTGCAGCTGAAAAGGTAGCTGAGGCCCTCCTAATTGTATCTATTGCATTTGAACTGCCCAGTGCTTGCTGGGAGGTGCTACAACTGTACGTTTGTGGGGGTTGCAGCTGAAAATGTAGCTGACGCCCTCCTGATTGTATCTATCGCATTTGAA
>JALGBA010000153.1:0-83031 GCA_023970755.1 Azemiops feae
TTTTTTTTAACGTTGTACTCATGGTCAATGATATTTAAAGAAATTCTAAATTTCATCACATTTTCTTCCAGTCCTAAGTTAAAAAAACTCGCTTCTCATTAGTTATAGGTCAAAAATGTTATTCTAACCAAGAAACTATTCTTATATTTTTTCATAATCTCTTAAGAAATAGTAACAAAACCAGGAACATGAAAATAACAAACCCTGTCTCTTAGTAAATCACTTCACAGGCAGGAAAGGGGGATGATGATTGGTTGTTGTATGCTTGTTGTAGGACTTGTTTTACTTTCAGCTAAACATTTTTCTAGATAAATATATGAGTTCTCATTCTCAGTTAGCATCACCACTGCTGAGTAGAATCAACAGAGTCCCTGGACACCCAGGTTATTATGACAATAACATTAACTATGACTGTTTCAGCAAATATAGCCTTATGTTCAAAGTAAATCTCTTTAAGAGGCCTTGGCTTTCAACACACTCTCTCACACCTTTTAGCTTCATTTTTCAAATGTCAGCACCTGTTTTCCTTTTCAATAATCTAAAATGAATTTCTTCATGGTTAGTGAGGCCACATCCCAAAAGATTCCAAGCCCTTCCCAAAAGATATATTCAATTAGTCATAATGTATTACATAGCTATGTGCCATTTCTTAATGTGCATTCATCTCCTAAATTTTACTTTATCACAAGATTGTTTGCAAAAAGGCTGAAGCATAATAAGGCAGAGGTCTGAGAAGGCTCAGAGTCTCTCACTGCTCAGGCCAAGGACAAAGCTGAACTCAGAATTTATACTACTTTATCAAAAACCCTGCTTTGACCTATTACTCCCGAATAATAAGCTTTTCACAGCTTTTTTCTGAGCAATACTAATGTCTTTAGGCAGCAGCAGGAGAATCCAGTCTTGTTCATTTTTTATAAATGATGAAAACATATGCAAAATCAAAATGGCTTATTGAACGTATTTGAAAATTCTTCTTTTATACCTACTTAAACTTATGGACAAACCATGAACATGGAATCTCTAATATGGTTCTTACATATTTTATACATGCACAAGACAGAATAAAGCAGGGAATGAGTTCAAAGAAACCACTGTTATATAGTCCTCCCACCATCAGTGGTACTTTTTTCAGATTGAAAAAAAAAGAATGAATGTAAAACACAAATACTATGGATTTCAATTAGCAGCCAAATAAACATTCCGACATATGTGTTGCATTAGGTTTTTAATAGTTTCTCATTATGTACCAATGCATCTTTTGATTGTAGAGTATCAACACATTAAAATTAACCAAGATGGTTTAAACATAGTTTGTTGGCCAATAACTTTTGTTTTTAAAGTCCTAATGCAGAAGGATAAAAAGCAGACACAGCAAACAAAACTCTCAGAGCATGGCATTGCTTGAAGAGAAAGTAAAAGAAGCTTTTCAGACAGAGCACAATAAACAGCCCATTAAGGTTAGGGAAAAGCTAACCATATGTTCCAGTAGGAAGGACACATTTTGGAAAAACAAAACACTAAAATGTGAATGAGTCTTTAGACAGACTTGCTTAATTTCACAAAGAGGATCTACCATCAAGCTAGATGTTGCTTTATTCTATGAAGCAAATGAGCTTTGGTGGCAAAAATATTAATAATGCATATGAAAACCAAGTTTAGTCAAGGCTTTTCTCCACTGTGCTCCAGTGATATGAATTGCTACATGGTAACTGTTAAGGACATTTGAAAATTTACAATACCTAGTAGATGTTTTTCTGTAGCTACATGGCATATAATTTTTCTGGCTCAAATTCAGGGGATGAACAAGAGGCATTGATTTTCTACCAAGAAGCTAAACAAGTGTCTGATAACCTTTTCCTGATATTTTCTTCATTATTTTTTCTGACCCAAAGGACTGTAGGGAATTTATTTAATCCATAGTTCTAGCGGTTTACAACTGTGCTAAAAAACTATTGATGTCTAAAGAAAGGACCAGTATGTGCACTC
Source organism: Azemiops feae (assembly GCA_023970755.1). Taxonomy (NCBI): domain Eukaryota; kingdom Metazoa; phylum Chordata; class Lepidosauria; order Squamata; family Viperidae; genus Azemiops; species Azemiops feae. The sequence continues at coordinate 1,987 of JALGBA010000153.1, forward strand.
TTGCTGTTCTCTTCATGAATTTGGGCATTAACAATACTTAAGAGAAGTAAGGGCTGCTTCGAATGACTATCATTTTATTAGACCAAATTTTATTACTAAATTTTACAAAGCTCTCATCTGGAAGATATTGTTATGTCAGATTATGGTTAATATTTTTTGTTAGATTTATCTAATTTTGAACTCATTAACAGAATAACAGAACAACAGAGATGGAAGGGACCTTGGAGGTCTTCTAGTCCAGCCCCCTTCCAGACAAGTGGCTGTCCAGTCTTTTCTTAAAAGCCTCCAGTGATGGAGCACCCACAACTTCTGAAGGCAAGCCATTTCACCAATTAATTGTTCTCACTGTTAGGAAATTTCTCCTTAGTTCTTAGGTCCAGGAAATCCAGACAAATGGCTAGGTGGCTTCATGACTTTATTTGTTTATAGTGTCATCATGATTAATGTGCAGAGAATGTATTGGCATAATTGAGAGAAAACTCTCTGCCCTCCTAAGTAGCCAGCTCTACTGGACTTCCAAAGAATCCTAACTACCATTTTAATAAGCTGGGCAAAAAAAGAGAAAGAAGGTCCATCATCTAGATACCATCCTGGGAAGTCAGCACTATTGGATTTAATTCATTGAATTTAATTAACAGTTATTCAGCAGCCTTGGGTACATTACAGGGAACTGCTAAGCTCCTCAAAATATTAAGAATGGATGCTGACTCATTAAAGCAACTCTTAAAGGAACTGCATTTTTTTTATTTTTTAGGCTTGTGCTAAACATGAGCAAAAATCATGTTCTTTAATAACCAGCAGAGAAGTGATATGTTTGTGCAAATTTCAAAGCACTTCTGAATCATTTTCGAAGCACGAACAGTTCCACTGTATATGTCTGTTAATTATTTTAGTCTTATAGTAGCATCTAATTCTGTCGTTTCTAGGCCTTGAGTTATTTAATGCCCGTAGAGCCATTTAAATAAGAAGGGAAAAGAGAACTGAAGTAGTTATTCCCCATTAATAAGGAATTATTAGTTAAGGCTTTTTGACAGTTTTACCTTTATATTTATCAGCTTCCATCTGCTCATATTGGCACTGCAAGGGCCTTTAAGCAAATTAGTCATGATGATGTTGTTCCAATTATGTTTTAAATAATTCTATAACAAGTTAGCAAGTTGCCAGGTTGCGACTTGGGAATTCTTCTCTACTTCAACATTTTTAAATACAGTATAAGTCAAGACAATTGGGGCTCATCTGCTCATTTTGTCTTTATATCCTTCTCTGCTACAGTATCCAGAATGCAAAAGCAAAGAGATGCCAGCTACTGACTGGACTGGTCAAATAATATGTGGAAGGTGAAAGGGCTTTCTTGTCTATTACCACATGGGGAATTTAAAGCTACTGTAAAGATTTTCAGGTTGCAAATTAGCAAGTCAAGAGTTTATTAGGTTAGGAATATCTTCTCTCCCTTCCCATGTCCTGTTTGTGTGTTTTTGAGTGGCAATGTCTTAGAGCAGGCATGTCGTGGCGTCGCGTGACGTATCGTGACTTTTTCCCCATTGCCGGCAATGGGGTGGGTGCAGTTTCAGCATGACACATCCGGCCCGCGAGCCGGCAGTTTGACATGCCTGTCTTAGAGAATTGAATATAATGGAATATAAAGGAAAAAATGAACATCTTATGTATAAATGAAATATGATACTCACAAGAAGAATCCAATTTGTAGCCATAAGATGAGATAGATTTTACATACAAAGTTTACAAAATGAAACATATCTAGAACTAAATGTTTACAGAAGTCCACTTATAACAGAATTTAAATACTGGAGACTGTAAAAGTTATGTTGATATTATATTTGGCAAAAATTGTAGCAATGTAATGTTCAGTTAGTTCTGCATTAGTCACAGCTGAAGTTCCATCTGCCCAAATAATTTAATGAAGCTTTTTATGAATTTTCAACTATATAGCAGTACAGCCCAAAATTAAGTTGGAAAAATGCAAATACCTGATTCCTATGGTCCTGGATGAATGAAATAAAACAAAAACAAAATCCCAAATGCTTTTATACAAGCATGAAATAAACATCATATATCATAGAGCTTCTTCTTCTCCCTTTCTCCAGGTGTTTTGGAAAAGCTACTATCAGTGTTGATGTATTTTCAAAATATTATCAGGAAGTTTCACTGAACAAATATTGTTCTAAAGAAGGGGACCACAACTGAGAAGGATCGTGGGATCCTGCATCTGGTTTTACAAAGGAAGCCAATAAAGTTTTCTCTTTCTTTTTCTTTCTTTTCTCTTTCTTAAGCAGCAGATCCTATACCATTCTGGACAAATGGCTAACCAAAAACCTCCAGCGATGGAGACCCATTTAATAAAAATACTTTTTGAGATAATAACACAACCTTCAACACTTTTAACTACATTTTGATTCATCTATTTATTATAACCAAAATTCTTAGCCCATTTTATCAAACATTCTTTAACTTGCACTTCCTCTGTTTCAAATTTCAACAGAAGTTTGTACATTTTAGCAATTACATGTTCATCATCAGTACACAGTTGTATTTCAATTTCTGTCTTTATTCCATATTGTAAGTCTTTTTATCTATTTTAAATTTTTCAGATAACTGTAACTATAAAACCATTGACAACTATATCCCAATCTGACTCTCAATGGTGTTTGTGTGTGTGTGTGTGTATGTGTATCACACTGAGGCAGAAAGCCAGGATGAAGATGTTTCTCCATTGGAGTTACATAGGGATAACATAACCGAGTTCCTACTTGTGGTACAGTACAAGAGCTTTGTTAGTGCTTCTTAGGTTCTGCCATTGTAAAGGCAAAAGTGTGGTAGATATAAAACTAACAATTGCTTCTTCAACAGCTCATATTAGTTCATAATTTTGAAATTGATCTAGTTACGGCTAATCTTTTTATCAGTATAGAACTACACTGATGTTCAAATTATCACATTCCTTACCTTGTCAGGACTAGAAAACCCAGCATTTTTATTGACAGTGGACAAGGCTACCAACTATCCATTCTCTTGAGAGTATGACTGGCACCTTAAAAAAATGAAGGTACTGTGTCCTTGCTGGACCCTAATAGGTACATTTCTGGGTTCAACAAAAACAAAAAACCTCGATATTTAAAGCTGAAAATTATTGACCTATATGTATCGTCATCATCATCACCATCATCACCATCATCATTATTATCATCATTTTCTGAAAACATTTCAGAAAAAGTGTAATCTAAAGGTCCTTTGACACAGAACTTTCTGATATGCAGTAACAACATCGTTATAGAGGTGCTTTCAAACATGCAAGTGCTGTACTCTAGGAAAAGCTAAGTACTTATAAAAGATCTAATCTTATCCAATCAACTCTTTTTAACTTCTGAGATGTCCACCAGCAGGTAATAATAATAATAATAATAATAGTAATAACAACAACAACAACAACAACAACAACAACAACAACAATAATAATAATAATAATAATAATAATAATAATAATAATAATAATAATAATAATAATAATAATAATAATAAAGTTGGAAGGGACCTTGGAGGTCATCAAGTCCAACCCCCTGCTCATGCAGGAAGCCCTACACCATTTTGGACAAATGGCTGTCCAGTCTCTTCTTAAAAACTTCCAATGTTGGAGCATTCACCGCTTCTGGAGGCAGGTTGTTCCACTGGTTAATTGTTCTAACTGTCAGGAAGTTTACTCAGTTCCAGGTTGCTTCTCCTTGGACTAGTTTCCATCTGTTGCTCTTGTCCTGCCTCAGGAGCCTGGAGATAGCTTGACTCCCTTCTTTGTGGCACCCCTGAGATTGAATAATGTATCATGTCACTCTAGTCCTTCTTTTCATTAAACTAGACATACCGAATTCCAGCAACCATTCCTTATATGTTTTAGCCTCCAGTCCCCTAATCATCTTTGTTGGCCTTCTTGCACTCTTTCTAGAGTCTCAACATCTTTTTTAACAATCGTGGTGACCAAACCTGGATGCAGTATTCCAAGGGTGCCTTACAAGGGCATTGTAAGTGGTATTAATACTTCATGTGATCTTGATTCTATCCCTCTATTAATGCAGCCAGCACTGTGTTGCTTTTTGGCAGCTGCAGCACACTGGTGGCTCATATTTAAATGATTGTCCACTAGGACTCTGAGATCCCTCTCACAGGTTACTACTATTGAGCAAGGGTACTCCATATACATTACCTGGTACATTTGGTTTCTTGCTAAATGTAGAACCTTGCTTTTTTCACCATTGAATTTCATTTTGTTAGATAGTGCCCAGTGTTCAAGTCTGTCCAGATCCTTCTGTATCTTAAGCCTGTCTTCTGGAGTGTTGGCTATTCCTGCCAGCTTGCTGTCGTCTGCAAATTTGATGAGTTCCCCATCTATCCCCTCGTCCAAATCGTTGATGAAGATGTTAAAGAGCACTGGGCCCAGACCAGAGCCCTGGGGCACCCCACTGCACACTTCCCTCCATGTAGATGCGGTTCCATTGAGGACCACACGCTGAGTACGGCCGGTCAGCCAGCTACGAATCCATGTGGTGGTGATGCTGTCTAACCCACATTTTTCTATCTTATTGAGTAGTAGGTTGTGATCTACTTTATCAAATGCCTTACTGAAGTCCAAGTAAATTATATGATCATAATAGTTCCCGGAAATAACCTTCATGACTGCTCACCACTAATAGTCTTATTTTCTCTGAAGCTTCATCTCCATTTTTATATTACAGCAATGGCTGCAAAGTTTTTTCAGCTTGAAGCATTTTATGCTCCAGTTGCCATTCAGCAAGATCTGCTCATTATAAGTTGTTTAAGCATTAGTCTTGGACAAGGGGGATTTAAAGTGTCACCATAAAAAAAAAGTGGGAGAGACAAATGTTTTATTTTGTGTTTAATTGGGTTTCTCTTTGGTATCCAATGTTAACATGACACACTGTTCAGAAATGAAAGATATATTACTAACTTACCATATGAAAGTTGGTGTTTTAACAGAAGACCGGAATGGAATAATTTGTTCTCAAAAGGATAGAACTTCCGAGAAAGACAATAAGTGATCAAGGTGAATTACAAAAAGACTTATTTTAATATGATAGACAATTTAGTGCCTGTAGGCGCATGGAGATATAAAAATGGAGTTGCAAAAGTATATACTTAGTTTTCTAAAAGATATAGAGTTTTTTCAAGAATTGATATATTTTGGATATCTAAGAATTTGGTTACTCATTTTTACAAAGTGGAGATAGTGCCAAAACCTTGAGACTTATAAACTGACGGCTTTTGCTGATGACTTAGTTATCATTTTGCAAGAGCCCCTAAATGATATAGAATACTTAAATATTTTTGATAAATTAGCTGGTTTCCAGGTTAATAAGCAGAAGCCAAAGAATTTGGTTAAAAATATGAATACACAAGACCAAGCGAAATTAATGGCAAAGACTGATTTCAAAATTGAAAAGAAGGTTAAATATTTAGGAGTAGCATTGAACAATCAAAATTATATGTTTTTCAGAAAAAAAATAGGTGGAATGATATAAAACAAGACCTAGCAAGTTGTAATAAATCAAAATGTCCCTATTAAGTAGAATTGCAGTTATAAAATTGACACTTTTATCAAGGATGTATTTATTTGAAACAGTACAAATAATGGCAACTAACCTACTTTTTAAACAATGGCAAAAATATATTTCTAAATTTGTGTGCCAAAGCAAAAAACTAAGAAATATGAATTGCTTCAGGATACTAAAGAAAGGGTTGGGTTAGCCTTACTTGTTTTGAAATTATACTTTAAATCATGTTGTTTGGTGTGAATGAAAGAGTGGATAACTCTAAACAATAAAGGAGAATATTTGTAGCTGAGGTTTGAAATAAGGGGTCCTTGGTGCTCTCTGAGCTTGTTTGTTTTCTTGCAGACATTTCATTACTCAACTAGGTAACATCATTAATGTCTGGCAATGATGATGCTATCTAGTTTAGGTAATGAAACGTCTGCAAGAAAACAGCCAAGCTCAAAGAGCACCAAGGAATTCTCACTCTAAAAAATAAAAGATTATTGGAATTGTTATTTATGGTATGAGACTATGAAAATTAATGTAAAGTTTAAGAATCATTTTGTTAGACATTCTGAAAATATAAAACAAATACAAAGCAAGGATATTTCCTAAATTGATTTTGTGGGTGTCATTTCCAGAAGCCTTTTTTTAAAGAAGGGAAATGACAACCAAACAAGCTTGGCTGACTTATATTGATTTTTGGTGAAACAGGATTTTATACTTAAAACAAGAAAGGAATTGGAAAAAGAGTTATATTTGCCACTGTTTTCCTTATGTACAATTGTTTGAAAGATTTAAATGAGATAAAAATAATTTTGATTTTACAGATCAACAGACTGACCTTAGAAAAACTTATACACCAGTGATGATCACTTTATTGCAAAAATATATAAATTATTATTGAAATTTAATCATGAAGTTGATTATGAGACTGTATGGTTAGACAGGTGAAAAAAAATGGATATACTGTAATATTGTGCTTGATCAATGGGAAACTGGACACAAGATTTGAGATTTACATTTAGTTATAATTTGAAAGATTTTTTTAAATAAAATGATGTACAAATGATGTGTCTCCTGCTAAATTGTCAAAGATGCCCAAGAGAATTTTAAACAAATGTTGGAAATGGAATCTATCTGGAGGTATTTTTTGTTATATTTGGTAGAATGTAAGAGGGCTAAGAATTTTCAGAACCAGATATGTATTTTGATTTAGAAAATTTTGAAAGTGGATGCAAAATTGAAACCTGAAGCTTGTCTTTAGGAATGGCAGATAAACAAGTGGAAGAGAAACATGTGACTTTGTTTTTATACGGGGATTCAAGGATATTATATGTATAAAGAGGGAAAGAAGCACATATACCAGGGGTAGGCAACCTTGGCTCTTTTATGACTCGCATAGCTGGCTCAGGAATTCTGGGAGTTGAAGTCCACGAGTCATAAAAGAGCCAAGGTTGCCTACCCCTGACATATACCAACAATGGAAGAATGGATTTTGAAATTGATGGAGCTACCTGAGAGGGTAAAATTGACTGCTTTGATTAGAGACAATAATTTAATTAAATTTATTGTGGCTTGGAGACTACTGTTAGATTTCCTACAGGGTAAGGAGAAAAATGTAGTTTTGGCTTTGAGGATTAGATTTGATATAACCTGAGAAATATTGTGGGTTGTCAAACATACAGCTACAATTTATTTATAGTTAACAGATTTGTATATGTTAAAGTTAAACTAAAATATATAAATATTGTGTTTTCAAATATTGGTTATTAATATTTTAAAGGTTTTTAGATATTGATATTATTTACTTAAACTTAAGAGTTTGTTGTATTTTTATCATCATCTCTGAAAAAAGTCAGAGATTACATTTTGTATATGTTTGTTTTATGTATTTTTGGTAACTTTTTAATTTTTCCATTTTATCCCCTCCAGGTTAATTTGTATTTTATTGTTTTTTTAAAAAAATATAATAGAGCTATAAAAAATATCTTTTTGGATTACAGACCAATGATTTTAGCATCCAAAGGAAAATCTGTTCTCTCAAAAATGAGGTTAAATGAAACAATGTTGCAGAAAGAAAAAGTAATAGGTTACAAAAAAGAAGTTAAAATGATTTTTTACAACAATTTAATAAAGGTACAGACATTTAGGATGCAAGTAAAGCTTTTGTAAGAGGACATTTTATACAACGTAATAGCAGGCTCAAAAAAAAAAAGACAAGAGAAAACACAAGCAATTTTAGATGAGATAAGAATGAAAGAATAATTAAAGACATTCGTAGAAAAGAACACTATTTCACAACAAGTAAAACTCTTACAATGGCAATTGTCCATGCAAACATTATGAGAAATGCAAGTTAAAAACAAATTATACAAAACAAAAGAATTTTGAATTTGCAAATAAGCCAGGTTGGCATATAAATTAAAAAAGAGAAAAAAAAAATTGAAATACAAGATGGAAACATCATAATGACTATTTAAAGATGCATTTTTTCATCAATATTATTCCAAATTATATAAAGCTTGCCCAGCCAGTGTTAGTAGGGGTGTGGTTTTCCTCTTGGTAGTTTCTTGATTAGGGTATTGGTTGCTGGAGAGGATGCGTTCTGCTCTTTTGTTTCCTTCTTAACCTTTCATTGTTTCTTTTGAATGGTGTGTAAAGATAGTTTATTGTCCATTGGTGATTAGATAGGGTAGAATATGCAAAGAAGGAAATTTCAATGTAACTTTAGACAAAGAGGATAAAATATAAACTGCTGTTAAGATTGGAAGTCATTTTTTTACTATTTTTTCTTACTACTCTTTCTTTATCCCCCTTTCTATCTCCTTTCCTTTCTTTTTCACTTTTGCTATTATTTTATTTCTCTTATTTTTAACTTTAATTGTTTTTACTCTCTGGAAAAACCTCTTTAATAAAGTTATGTATGAAATAAAAGATACATTACTGATACAAATCATTTGTAGACTGGCCCTTGGAACCCAACTAATTAGTTTATATATTACTTGAGTTTGAGTCATGTCAAGCTATGCTTTGTACCTTTATGGTGGCCAGTCTTCTTGCAATCTGCCTTTTTTGACCCAATGCCCAGGAATAGAAACTAGTAGGGTATGATTTTTTTTTTTGCTCTCAACATACATCCTAATTAAGAAACCGTCTTTGCTTACAGCCTGTCGGAACAGCAGAAAACAGATTTTCACATTAGATTCCACCTGAGAATGTCTCAGGTTTCAAACAGAGGTGGCTAACTGATGCTGCCCATTGGTTTCCATGGTTACCAACTGGCATCTGATGGTCCACTGTGACACAAGTGCAATCCTATTTTTTACTAATGGCATAAATATTCATGACTTTCATGCAATTGATAAATGCCTATATTTTATATGGAATAATTTTGTAGCTCTTGATTAATTTCTTTGTAGGTTTGCTTCATGAACCATTTTGGCTCTATGCAAAGTGAGAAACCATTTAATAATTTAAAATATGGGTTAAAAGTGTCCTTGATGGAGGACAAAAGAAATCTTTGGAGCATCCTTTCATTAATTGTGACATCCTGATTTTTAGATTGCCAATTGGCTCGAAATATAGATCTGGCTCTTTCCCCCTCTTTTCCAAAATTTCTTCTGAAAAAGTTTCTTGAATGCAAGGCACCTTTGCATTCAAACATCTCTGAAAGGCCAGCCTGGTCTAGTGGTAAATGTGTTTAAAACATTAGATTAAAACCAGGAAACTATCAGTTTTTCTTTTCTTAAGTGTGAAAGCCGGGATCAGGGATTTTTGAACGCAGGAGGCGAAATTTTTTTTCACCCAAATATAGAAACGGATGCCAGAATGAGATTTTAAAAATCGAGGTCTTTTGGAGTCCGGGATCACGGATTTCTGTATCCAGGAGGTGAAATTTTTTTTTTTACCCAAATGTAAAAACGGACGCCAGAATGAGATTCGGGGTTACATTTCATGCATAAAAATGGTGCATTTTCTAGTTTTTAAAAATCGAGCTATTTTGGTTTCTGGGGAAGGAAATTCCTGATACCGGGGTCAGGGATTTCTGTGTCCAGGAGGCAAAAAACTTTTTTTGACCCAAATGTAAAAACGGACTTCAGAATGAGATTCGTGGTTAAATTTCATACTTAGAAATGGTGCTGTTTCTAGTTTTTAAAAATCAAGCTTTTTTGGTTCCAGTGAAGGAAATTCCTGATGCCGGAGTCAGGGATTTCTGTACCCAGGAGGCAAAATTTTTTTTTGACCGAAATGTAAAAGCGGATGCCAGAATGAGATTCAGGGTTAAATTTCATGCTTAAAAATGGTGCATTTTCTGGTTTTTAAAAATCGAGCTATTTTGGTTTCTGGGGAAGGAAATTCCTGGTCAGGGATTTCTGTGTCTAGAAGGTGAAAAAATTTTTGGGACCCAAATGTAAAAATGGACAAAAGAATAAGATTCGGGGTGAAATTTCATGCTTAGAAATTGTGCTTTTTCTTGTTTTTAAAAATCAAGCTATTTTGGTTTCCAGTGAAGAAAATTCCTGATGCCCGGATCAGGGATTTCTGTGCCCAGGAGGAGGAAAACTTTTTTTGACCCAAATGTAAAAACGGACTTCAGAATGAGATTCGGGGTTAAATTTCATGCTTAGAAATGGTACTGTTTGTAGTTTTAAAAATCGAGCTATTTTGGTGTCCGGGGAAGGAAATTCCTGATGCAGGGGTCAGGAATTTCTGTGTCCATGAGGCGAAAACCCTTTTTTGACCCAAATGTAAAAATGGACTTCAGAATGAGATTCGGGGTTAAATTTCATGCTTACAAATGGTGCTGTTTCTAGTTTTTAAAAATCGAGCCATTTTGGTGTCCAGGGAAGGAAATTCCTCATGCCAGTGGTCAGGGATTTCTGTGTCCAGGAGGCGAACAACTTTTTTTGACCCAAATGTAAAAACGGACTTCAGAATTAGATTCGGGGTTAAATTTCATGCTTAAAAATTGTGCTTTTTCTTGTTTTTAAAAATCAAGCTATTTTGGTGCCCAGTGAAAGAAATTCCTGATGCCCGGATTAGGGATTTCTGTGCCCAGGAGGAGGAAAACTTTTTTTGACCCAAATGTAAAAACGGACTTCAGAATGAGATTCGGGGTTAAATTTCATACTTAGAAATGGTGCTGTTTGTAGTTTTAAAAATTGAGCTATTTTGGTGACCGGGGAAGGAAATTCCTCATGCCAGTGGTCAGAGATTTCTGTGTCCAGGAGGCGAACAACTTTTTTTGACCCAAATGTAAAAACGGACTTCAGAATGAGATTCCGGGTTAAATTTCATGCTTAAAATGGTGCTGTTTGTAGTTTTTAAAAATCAAGCTATTTTGGTTCCAGTGAAGGAAATTCCTGATGCAAAATAGGAGGCAAAATATTTTTTTGACCGAAATGTAAAAGCGGATGCCAGAATGAGATTCAGGGTTAAATTTCATGCTTAAAAATGGTGCTTTTTTACAGTTTTTAAAAATCGAGGTATTTTGGTTTACGGGGAAGGAAATTCCGAATGCCGGGGTCAGGGATTCCTGTGTCCAGGAGGCGAAAAACTTTTTTTGACCCAAATGTAAAAACGAACGCCAGAATGAGATTCGGGGTTAAATTTCATGCTTAAAAATGGTGCTTTTACTAGTTTTTAAAAATCGAGTTATTTTGGTGACCGGGGAAGGAAATTCCTAATGCCGGGGCAGGGATTTCTGTGTCCAGGAGGTGAAAAACCTTTTTTGACCCAAATGTAAAAATGGACTTCAGAATGAGATTTGGGGTTAAATTTCATACTTAGAAATGGTGCTGTTTCTAGTTTTAGTTTAAGAATCGAGCTATTTTTGGTGGACGGGAAGGAAATCCTAATGCGGGGCAGTGATTTCTGTGCCAGGAGGCGAACAATTTTTTTGACACAAATGTAAAAACGGACTTCAGAATTGATTCCCGGGGTGAAATTTTGAGCTTAAAAAAGGGCTTTTCTTGTTTTAAAAAATCAAGCATTGGTGTCCTGGAAAGGAAATCCTGATGCCCGAGATCAGGGATTGAGGTGCCCAGGAGGCGGAACAACCTTTTTGACCAAATGTAAAAACGGACTCAGAAGAGAGTTCGGGTTAAAGGGCATGCTTAGAAAATGGCTGTTTTTAGTTTTTTTAAAAAATCAGGCTATTTTGGTGCCAGTAAAGGAAATTCCTGATGACGGGGGTCAGGGATTTCTATGTCACGAAGGAAATAAAATTTTTCACCAAATATGCAAGGATGCCAGAATGAGATTCCGGGTAAAGTTCATGCTAGAAAATGTGCTGTTTCTCGGTTTAAAAATCAAGCATTTTGGTTGTCGGGACAGAAATCCTGATGCAGGGTCAGGGATTTGTGTTCAGGAGGCGAACAACTTTTTTGGACCCAAAGGTAAAAACGGGACACAAGAATGAGAATGAGGATTTAACTCCTGTGCGTTCAATTTCATGCTTAAAATGTGCTTTTTCTCGTTTTGAAAAAAATCGAGCCTATTTTGGGTACAGGGAAGGAAATGCCTGATACGGGGGTCGGGGTTTCTGGGTCCAGAGGCGAAAAAAAATTTTTCTGTAGACCCCAATGTAAAAAAACGGACACCGAATGAGATTCAGGGTAAAATTCATGCTTAAAATGTGATGTTTCAAATTTTTAAAAATCGATGTTATTTGGTGTCCAGGAAGGATAATTCATGGGAATTTCTGTCTGTCCAGGAAGGCGAAAAAAAGTTTGTTTTTTGACCCAAATAAAAACGGACTTCAGAATGAGATTCGGGTTAAATTCATGCTTAAAAATAGTGGTTTCTAGGTTTTAAAAATGAGCTATTTGATGTACGGGGAAGGATTCCTGTGGTCAGGGATTCTGTGTCCAGGCGGCCGAAAAATTTTTTTTTGACCAAATGTAAAAAAAGGACTTCAGAATGAGATGAGTGCTTAAATTTCTACTTAGAAATGGGGCTGTTTCTAGGTTTTTAAAAATCGAGCATATTTTGATGTCGGGAAGAATTCCTGATGGTAGGGATTTCTGTATGTCCAGTGGCGGCGAAAAACTTTTTTGACCCAAATGTAAAAACGGACTTCAGAATGAGATTTGGGGTTAAATTTCATGCTTAGAAATGGTGCTGTTTCTAGGTTTTTAAAAATCGAGCTATTTTGGTGTTCTGGCAAGGAAATTCCTAATGCAGGGGTAAGGGATTTCTGTGTCCAGGAGGTGAAAGATTTTTTTTTGACCCAAATGTAAAAACGGACTTCAGAATGAGATTCGTGGTTAAATTTCATACTTAGAAATGGTGCTGTTTCTAGTTTTTAAAAATCAAGCTTTTTTGGTTCCAGTGAAGGAAATTCCTGATGCCGGAGTCAGGGATTTCTGTACCCAGGAGGCAAAAATTTTTTTTGACCGAAATGTAAAAGCGGATGCCAGAATGAGATTCAGGGTTAAATTTCATGCTTAAAAATGGTGCATTTTCTGGTTTTTAAAAATCGAGCTATTTTGGTTTCTGGGGAAGGAAATTCCTGGTCAGGGATTTCTGTGTCTAGAAGGTGAAAAAATTTTTGGGACCCAAATGTAAAAATGGACAAAAGAATAAGATTCGGGGTGAAATTTCATGCTTAGAAATTGTGCTTTTTCTTGTTTTTAAAAATCAAGCTATTTTGGTTTCCAGTGAAGAAAATTCCTGATGCCCGGATCAGGGATTTCTGTGCCCAGGAGGAGGAAAACTTTTTTTGACCCAAATGTAAAAACGGACTTCAGAATGAGATTCGGGGTTAAATTTCATGCTTAGAAATGGTACTGTTTGTAGTTTTAAAAATCGAGCTATTTTGGTGTCCGGGGAAGGAAATTCCTGATGCAGGGGTCAGGAATTTCTGTGTCCATGAGGCGAAAACCCTTTTTTGACCCAAATGTAAAAATGGACTTCAGAATGAGATTCGGGGTTAAATTTCATGCTTACAAATGGTGCTGTTTCTAGTTTTTAAAAATCGAGCCATTTTGGTGTCCAGGGAAGGAAATTCCTCATGCCAGTGGTCAGGGATTTCTGTGTCCAGGAGGCGAACAACTTTTTTTGGCCCAAATGTAAAAACGGACTTCAGAATTAGATTCGGGGTTAAATTTCATGCTTAAAAATTGTGCTTTTTCTTGTTTTTAAAAATCAAGCTATTTTGGTGCCCAGTGAAAGAAATTCCTGATGCCCGGATTAGGGATTTCTGTGCCCAGGAGGAGGAAAACTTTTTTTGACCCAAATGTAAAAACGAACGCCAGAATGAGATTCGGGGTTAAATTTCATGCTTAAAAATGGTGCTTTTACTAGTTTTTAAAAATCGAGTTATTTTGGTGACCGGGGAAGGAAATTCCTAATGCCGGGGCAGGGATTTCTGTGTCCAGGAGGTGAAAAACCTTTTTTGACCCAAATGTAAAAATGGACTTCAGAATGAGATTTGGGGTTAAATTTCATACTTAGAAATGGTGCTGTTTCTAGTTTTAAGAATCGAGCTATTTTGGTGACCGGGGAAGGAAATTCCTAATGCCGGGGCAGGGATTTCTGTGTCCAGGAGGCGAACAACTTTTTTTGACCCAAATGTAAAAACGGACTTCAGAATTAGATTCGGGGTTAAATTTGATGCTTAAAAATGGTGCTTTTTCTTGTTTTTAAAAATCAAGCTATTTTGGTGTCCTGTGAAGGAAATTCCTGATGCCCGGATCAGGGATTTCTGTGCCCAGGAGGCGAACAACCTTTTTTTGACCCAAATGTAAAAACGGACTTCAGAATGAGATTCGGGGTTAAATTTCATGCTTAGAAATGGTGCTGTTTTTAGTTTTTAAAAATCAAGCTATTTTGGTTCCAGTAAAGGAAATTCCTGATGCCGGGGGTCAGGGATTTCTATGTCCACGAAGGAAAAAAAATTTTTCACCCAAATATGCCAGATGCCAGAATGAGATTCCGGGTTAAATTTCATGCTTAGAAATGGTGCTGTTTCTAGTTTTTAAAAATCAAGCTATTTTGGTGTCCGGGGAAGGAAATTCCTGATGCAGGGGTCAGGGATTTTTGTGTCCAGGAGGCGAACAACTTTTTTTGACCCAAATGTAAAAACGGACACAAGAATGAGATTCGTGGTTCAATTTCATGCTTAAAAATTGTGCTTTTTCTAGTTTTGAAAAATCGAGCTATTTTGGTGTCCAGGGAAGGAAATTCCTGATACGGGGGTTGGGGTTTTCTGTGTCCAGGAGGCGAATTTTTTGTTGACCCAAATGTAAAAACGGACACCAGAATGAGATTCAGGGTTAAATTTCATGCTTAAAAATGGTGCTGTTTCTAAGTTTTTAAAAATCGAGTTATTTTGGTGTCCCAGGAAGGAAATTCCTGGGAATTTCTGTGTCCAGGAGGCGAAAAAGTTTTTTTGACCCAAATTTAAAAACGGACTTCAGAATGAGATTCGGGGTTAAATTTCATGCTTAAAAATAGTGCTGTTTCTAGGTTTTTAAAAATCGAGCTATTTTGATGTCCGGGGAAGGAATTTCCTGATGGTCAGGGATTTCTGTGTCCAGGCGGCGAAAAACTTTTTTTTGACCCAAATGTAAAAACGGACTTCAGAATGAGATTCGTGCTTAAATTTCATACTTAGAAATGGTGCTGTTTCTAGGTTTTTAAAAATCGAGCTATTTTGATGTCCGGGAAGGAATTTCCTGATGGTCAGGGATTTCTGTGTCCAGGCGGCGAAAAACTTTTTTTTGACCCAAATGTAAAAACGGACTTCAGAATGAGATTTGGGGTTAAATTTCATGCTTAGAAATGGTGCTGTTTCTAGGTTTTTAAAAATCGAGCTATTTTGGTGTTCTGGCAAGGAAATTCCTAATGCAGGGGTAAGGGATTTCTGTGTCCAGGAGGTGAAAGATTTTTTTTTGACCCAAATGTAAAAACGGACTTCAGAATGAGATTCGTGGTTAAATTTCATACTTAGAAATGGTGCTGTTTCTAGTTTTTAAAAATCAAGCTTTTTTGGTTCCAGTGAAGGAAATTCCTGATGCCGGAGTCAGGGATTTCTGTACCCAGGAGGCAAAAATTTTTTTTGACCGAAATGTAAAAGCGGATGCCAGAATGAGATTCAGGGTTAAATTTCATGCTTAAAAATGGTGCATTTTCTGGTTTTTAAAAATCGAGCTATTTTGGTTTCTGGGGAAGGAAATTCCTGGTCAGGGATTTCTGTGTCTAGAAGGTGAAAAAATTTTTGGGACCCAAATGTAAAAATGGACAAAAGAATAAGATTCGGGGTGAAATTTCATGCTTAGAAATTGTGCTTTTTCTTGTTTTTAAAAATCAAGCTATTTTGGTTTCCAGTGAAGAAAATTCCTGATGCCCGGATCAGGGATTTCTGTGCCCAGGAGGAGGAAAACTTTTTTTGACCCAAATGTAAAAACGGACTTCAGAATGAGATTCGGGGTTAAATTTCATGCTTAGAAATGGTACTGTTTGTAGTTTTAAAAATCGAGCTATTTTGGTGTCCGGGGAAGGAAATTCCTGATGCAGGGGTCAGGAATTTCTGTGTCCATGAGGCGAAAACCCTTTTTTGACCCAAATGTAAAAATGGACTTCAGAATGAGATTCGGGGTTAAATTTCATGCTTACAAATGGTGCTGTTTCTAGTTTTTAAAAATCGAGCCATTTTGGTGTCCAGGGAAGGAAATTCCTCATGCCAGTGGTCAGGGATTTCTGTGTCCAGGAGGCGAACAACTTTTTTTGACCCAAATGTAAAAACGGACTTCAGAATTAGATTCGGGGTTAAATTTCATGCTTAAAAATTGTGCTTTTTCTTGTTTTTAAAAATCAAGCTATTTTGGTGCCCAGTGAAAGAAATTCCTGATGCCCGGATTAGGGATTTCTGTGCCCAGGAGGAGGAAAACTTTTTTTGACCCAAATGTAAAAACGGACTTCAGAATGAGATTCGGGGTTAAATTTCATACTTAGAAATGGTGCTGTTTGTAGTTTTAAAAATTGAGCTATTTTGGTGACCGGGGAAGGAAATTCCTCATGCCAGTGGTCAGAGATTTCTGTGTCCAGGAGGCGAACAACTTTTTTTGACCCAAATGTAAAAACGGACTTCAGAATGAGATTCCGGGTTAAATTTCATGCTTAAAATGGTGCTGTTTGTAGTTTTTAAAAATCAAGCTATTTTGGTTCCAGTGAAGGAAATTCCTGATGCAAAATAGGAGGCAAAATATTTTTTTGACCGAAATGTAAAAGCGGATGCCAGAATGAGATTCAGGGTTAAATTTCATGCTTAAAAATGGTGCTTTTTTACAGTTTTTAAAAATCGAGGTATTTTGGTTTACGGGGAAGGAAATTCCGAATGCCGGGGTCAGGGATTCCTGTGTCCAGGAGGCGAAAAACTTTTTTTGACCCAAATGTAAAAACGAACGCCAGAATGAGATTCGGGGTTAAATTTCATGCTTAAAAATGGTGCTTTTACTAGTTTTTAAAAATCGAGTTATTTTGGTGACCGGGGAAGGAAATTCCTAATGCCGGGGCAGGGATTTCTGTGTCCAGGAGGTGAAAAACCTTTTTTGACCCAAATGTAAAAATGGACTTCAGAATGAGATTTGGGGTTAAATTTCATACTTAGAAATGGTGCTGTTTCTAGTTTTAAGAATCGAGCTATTTTGGTGACCGGGGAAGGAAATTCCTAATGCCGGGGCAGGGATTTCTGTGTCCAGGAGGCGAACAACTTTTTTTGACCCAAATGTAAAAACGGACTTCAGAATTAGATTCGGGGTTAAATTTGATGCTTAAAAATGGTGCTTTTTCTTGTTTTTAAAAATCAAGCTATTTTGGTGTCCTGTGAAGGAAATTCCTGATGCCCGGATCAGGGATTTCTGTGCCCAGGAGGCGAACAACCTTTTTTTGACCCAAATGTAAAAACGGACTTCAGAATGAGATTCGGGGTTAAATTTCATGCTTAGAAATGGTGCTGTTTTTAGTTTTTAAAAATCAAGCTATTTTGGTTCCAGTAAAGGAAATTCCTGATGCCGGGGGTCAGGGATTTCTATGTCCACGAAGGAAAAAATTTTTTTCACCCAAATATGCCAGATGCCAGAATGAGATTCCGGGTTAAATTTCATGCTTAGAAATGGTGCTGTTTCTAGTTTTTAAAAATCAAGCTATTTTGGTGTCCGGGGAAGGAAATTCCTGATGCAGGGGTCAGGGATTTTTGTGTCCAGGAGGCGAACAACTTTTTTTGACCCAAATGTAAAAACGGACACAAGAATGAGATTCGTGGTTCAATTTCATGCTTAAAAATTGTGCTTTTTCTAGTTTTGAAAAATCGAGCTATTTTGGTGTCCAGGGAAGGAAATTCCTGATACGGGGGTTGGGGTTTTCTGTGTCCAGGAGGCGAATTTTTTGTTGACCCAAATGTAAAAACGGACACCAGAATGAGATTCAGGGTTAAATTTCATGCTTAAAAATGGTGCTGTTTCTAAGTTTTTAAAAATCGAGTTATTTTGGTGTCCCAGGAAGGAAATTCCTGGGAATTTCTGTGTCCAGGAGGCGAAAAAGTTTTTTTGACCCAAATTTAAAAACAGACTTCAGAATGAGATTCGGGGTTAAATTTCATATTTAGAAATGGTGCTTTTTCTAGTTTTAAAAATCGAGCTATTTTGGTATCCAGGGAAGGAAATTCCTGATGCAGGGGTCAGGGATTTCTGTGTCCAGGAGGCGAAATTTTGTTTTGACCCAAATGTAAAAACGAATGCCTCAATGAGATTCGGGGTTATATTTCATGCTTAAAAATGGTGCTTTTTCTAGTTTTTAAAAATCGAGCTATTTTGGTGTCCCTGGAAGGGTCAGGGTGTCCCTGGAAGGGTCAGGGATTTTTCTGTCCAGGAGGCAAACAGCTTTTTTTGACCCAAATGTAAAAACGGACTTCAGAATGAGATTCGGGGTTAAATTTCATGCTTAGAAATGGTGCTGTTTCTAGTTTTTAAAAATTGAGCTATTTTGGTGTCCGGGGAAGGAAATTCCTGATGCCGGGGGTCAGGGATTTCTGTGTCCACAAGGGAAATTTTTTTTTCACCAAAATATAAGAACGGATGCCAGAATGAGATTCGGGGTTAAATTTCATGCTTAAAAATGGTGCTGTTTCTAGTTTTTAAAAATCAAGCTATTTTGGTTCCAGTGAAGGAAATTCCTGATGCCGGGGACAGGGATTTCTATGTCCAGGAGGTGAAAAACTTT
The DNA here is from genome assembly GCA_023970755.1 of Azemiops feae. Lineage (NCBI taxonomy): Eukaryota > Metazoa > Chordata > Lepidosauria > Squamata > Viperidae > Azemiops > Azemiops feae. The sequence continues at coordinate 20,772 of JALGBA010000153.1, forward strand.
TTTTGACCCAAATGTAAAAACGGACTTCAGAATGAAATTCGGGGTAAATTTCAAGCTTAGAAATGGTGCTGTTTCTAGTTTTTAAAAATCAAGCTATTTTGGTTCCAGTGAAGGAAATTCCTGATGCAAAATAGGAGGCAAAATATTTTTTTGACCGAAATGTAAAAGCGGATGCCAGAATGAGATTCAGGGTTAAATTTCATGCTTAAAAATGGTGCTTTTTTACAGTTTTTAAAAATCGAGGTATTTTGGTTTACGGGGAAGGAAATTCCGAATGCCGGGGTCAGGGATTTCTGTGTCCAGGAGGCGAAAAACTTTTTTTGACCCAAATGTAAAAACGAACGCCAGAATGAGATTCGGGGTTAAATTTCATGCTTAAAAATGGTGCTTTTACTAGTTTTTAAAAATCGAGTTATTTTGGTGACCGGGGAAGGAAATTCCTAATGCCGGGGCAGGGATTTCTGTGTCCAGGAGGTGAAAAACCTTTTTTGACCCAAATGTAAAAATGGACTTCAGAATTAGATTCGGGGTTAAATTTGATGCTTAAAAATGGTGCTTTTACTAGTTTTTAAAAATCGAGTTATTTTGGTGACCGGGGACGGAAATTCCTGATGCCCGGATCAGGGTTTTCTGTGCCCAGGAGGTGAACAACCTTTTTTTGACCCAAATGTAAAAACGGACTTCAGAATTAGATTCGGGGTTAAATTTCATGCTTAGAAATGGTGCTGTTTCTAGTTTTTAAAAATCAAGCTATTTTGGTGTCCGGGGAAGGAAATTCCTGATGCAGGGGTCAGGGATTTCTGTGTCCAGGAGGCGAAATTTTGTTTTGACCCAAATGTAAAAACGGATGCCTCAATGAGATTCGGGGTTAAATTTCATGCTTAAAAATGGTGCTTTTTCTAGTTTTTAAAAATCAAGCTGTCAAGCAAGAACATCCTATGTTCTTCTTTCGGAACCATGACACAAGGCTATTTTGGTGTCCGGGGAAGGAAATTCCTGATGCCGGGTCAGGGATTTCTGTGTCCAGGAGGCGAATTATTATTTTTTGACACAAAAGTAAAAATGGACACCAGAATGAGATTCGGGGTTAAATTTCATGCTTAAAAATGGTGCTTTTCCTAGTTTTTATAAAATCGAGCTATTTTGGTGTCAGGGAGGGAACTTCCTGATGGGGCATGTTACCTTGTTGGAATTTTTTGAGCTTGGATCTTGGGTTATTTTGTTACAAAATCTGCATAGCTTGCAGAAATATAAATAATTAGCAAATTACTGATTGGGAATTTCATTGCTATGCTCTCATTTTATGGACTCTTTCCTGACAAATATCCCTATCTAGATATTTGATGTAACAAGATGTCTTCCTCTGTTCTTCAGGATATCTTGCAAACTATTCTTTTCAAGCTCAGCTCACACATCCACCAGTAATTTCAGAGTTAATAACAGACCTACTTTACTGAGCTGACAAAGGGTTGCCGTGGAATATATAAGAGTGGTTCATAAATTAAGTACTACAAGGATGCTTAAGAAAACCATTACAATGGATGACTGATATAAGGAAACTGCAAAGAAGCACTTCAAGATTGACTAAGTACACCTGCTGATCATCATCTACATCAAATGTGACTATTTTATACCTTGTTTCCATTCTAACAGGAAAACCCAGTAGTAAATTTAGCTGGTTATTATGAGAAGAATTTAGTTTTTGTTGCTCTTATGAAATTTGATTTTGAAAAGAAACACACTGCTTCACTGCTTGCAACTGTAGAGAAGACTCAGATTATTCCATCATGTTCTCTTCATTACCACCTTTGATGACTATCCAGAAACTTCAATTAGCATAATACATGGCACTTACTAATTTAACTGGAGTGATTCACTTAACAAATGTGGCAAGAAAAGTCATAAAATGGTGCAAAACTCATTTAACAACATAAATTTTGGGCTCAATGATGGTCATAAGTTGAGGACTACTTGAACGTAGAGATATGTTCAACATGCATGTAGCAGAGTAGAAAATATACCAGTTAAATGCACATAACTGAATTAAAAGTTTTATTGATATTTTGAAGTCAGATTTATTATTGCACAAGCGTTTATAGACTACAGTTCACTTTATTTGCCTGAATGTCTGCTCTGATAAATTAGACTTTAAAGTGCCACAAAACTCTTTATTGGATTATGTGACTAATTTATATAACCACAGTTCATATAATTCAAGTTGATTTATTCGTGTTTCAAAATAAAAGGGACATTTAATGGGATTTTAAACAGTAAAAGTAAATAATGAAGGTTGTAATATTTGGAGAAGACCAGCTTTTTATAGAAAAACAAGGACATCTTCTCTTGCTCATGCCCTTTCTGGCCATGCAAACACAATTTAGAATCTGAAGTTGTACAGCTGAGGTGATCAAAATATATATTTTCAGAAAAGATTAAATAGCAATCAAGTAGGAATTCTCTGCCCACTGAATCAGTCAGCTTGCCTGTTTTACTGAAAGTTTTTCTTGACATCTCTTGCACATATATGATTTTCTCTCTCTCTCTCATTTTTATTAAATAATTTTCTTTAAATAAAACAATACAAAATTTGAAAGAGAAAAATAAAGAAAGAAAAGTAATAAGTAAGTGGGGGAAAAGGTGCAAAGGAAGAAATAGGAAAGAGAAAGAGAAAGAGAAGAAAAAGAGAAAAGCAAAAAGTTATAAAGAAGTAATTTCTGGTCTTCTTAACAGCAGTTACATGTACATTTATATGTCACACTCCCTCTGTAAGGTTATAACATAATTTCCTTTTTTTCCATAGCCTGTTCTAATAATCAAACCTATAAATCACAAGAGGTTTTTTTTCAGCAAAAAGAAGAAGTTTCCAGTCACTAATAAAGGTAGTTATTGTCCTTTCTCTAATCAAGCCAATATTGCCATCCCTGTTAATTCTGTCATCTCAGATATTTAGCATTTGGAGAAATAAGATTGCCATTAATATCTGATTTTAGCATAATGGTGGTAACACCAAGAAAATATACAAAATGGCCCATATGTTAGCATTTCACAATGTGAGCTATTTAAACCATTTTTGAGTAATGAAATCTTAGGAAGACATCAAAGCATCAGTTCTCATGGAGCTTGGTTGTTTCCTTGCAGACTTTTCATAGAATGAAACATCCGCAAGAAAACAACCAAGCTCAAAGAGCACCAAGGACTCCTCATTTCAACCCTGAGCTACATCAATCTTCAGCCTAAAAAGCAAATAGTAATGGAACTGGAGCTCAGTTTATTTGTTCCAGGATTAGCAGCATAATTAGAATGAATCAGCCACATAGGTACCCTGCCACACAGATAGCAATTTTAGTGAGTTAGGTGCTCCACCGGAATTAGTTCCTATTATACTTGTAAATAATATCATGTGCATGAGGAAGCAGCGCTTGTGCTAACTCATAGAAAATAAAGGAGAAGGTTCTGCAGTCTTCTTGCAAACTATTAACAGTAGCTTGAGGCTTATTTTATGCAGATATTGGAGGCTGCAGTGCCTTTAAACCAGGGGTGACTGATGATGATGATGATGAATTTAAATTTATTATAGCCATTCACTTCCATAGACTCTGGGTGGCTTACAAATATAATCAATAAAACGTTAAAAGTTTTTTTTAAAAAAAAACCTGCACAGATAGCCCAAATTAAAACAATCAGCTAGTAACAAACCAAACCAAACAAAACAGGGGGCCTCATAAACACAGGCCTGAGACCACAGTGAGGTCTAAGTGCAGGAGAGAAGACGCTGTCCTTATCTCTGAGAGGATGCTGTTTCAGAGGCTGGGAGCCATAACAAAGAAGGCATATTTTTTCGGTCCTATAAGATGACGATATTTAATTGGCAGGAGGAGAGGCAGAGCTTGTCACATAATATTCATTCACCAATGGCAAAACTCTTCAACCTTTTTGCCTCTCAGGATGGTACAGTTTTGCTTATTGTCTTTTTCCCCCTGATTTTTTTTACTGAGCTGCAGTCTCCCATGTTTTGCATATTAAATACTATACAGTCCAATAGTGAAGAATATGGAGTGAATGGCTCAGGGCTGAACTGTTAGGTTCTTGGTATTCTCCGAATTTTGTAGTTTTCTTGCAGATATGTTGTTACAAAGCTAGGTAACATCATCATGCATACTGTAGATGTGTGCCAGAATGCCATGTTTACATAGTATGGCTGGCCAGATGTATCCACAGTTTCAGTTGGGAAACTATTGTCATTTTAGACCAATCCAAAAATTCTAGGCGATTTGGAAAAACTTTTAAAAAACAAAAAATCTAGGGAATTTTTGGAAGCTTGGCAAACCAGCCATTAACCAATACATAGACATAAACCTCATTTACATACCTTTTGAATGATACAGTCAAAAGTCTGGGAAGGAAGCAAACACATCCCCTCCAGCAACTAATACCCAGGTAAGCAGGAAATACTCCAGATGAACAACTATGGGAGAAACAATATCCTAATCCAGGAGCCCCCAGCCTCTGGGTTGCAGACCAGTACTGCTCTATGGCCTCTTAGGAACTGAGCCAAATAGCTGGAAGTGAGAGGTGGGAGAGCAAAACTAAACATGTGTGAGATCTAGGTTGTGCAGTCCTCCTCCATTCCCCCCTCCAGTCCATGGAAAAACTATCTTTCATGAAACTGGTCCCTGGTGCCAAAAAAGGATGGGGACCACTGCCCTAATCAATGAACCATTAAGGAAGAAATCATACTCCAAACAAGAATGGCAGGAACAAGTTACTATACACTGCATAAAGAGCAAACTTCAATCTCTGTTTGCTGATCATGCTATTTAACATGGTAACAAAACAGTTGCAGGAAAAGAACCAAACTCTGCAGACCAAGAACCCAACAATGTATAACATATCTGTGACCCAGAGACATTTGTTTGAAATGCTGCTGCTGCTGCTTGATGGTGGTGCTGATTGCAAGCTGCTAACATCTCAAATTCTTTTTAAAAATTGCTTTAATATACAGAAAGTAAGAAATATGATAAAAACAACAACAACACCCAGAACTGAAGATAAAAAAAGGAAAAGGATAAAGGATAAAATTATAACCCCTCTTTCTTCCCCACCCTGTTTTAAAGACAACATTAATCATAATACTTTTCCAAGAATCTGATCAACATTCTAAAGGGTGTTAAACCCAAACTGGACTAAACCTTCCACCATTTAATACTTCCAAAATAATGAAGTTACTATTCGCCTTTTTTAAACATTATCTAAGTTGTCCAAAAAATGTGAAAAAACATTGTTGCAACTAAATTCATCTTAAGAATAAATGCAGTCACTTTTGAAAGAAAGCAATTGTTTTAAAATATAATCAAGTGGGATAATAAGCTAGCCAGATGCCAAGAGATATGTATTATATATATATATATTATTTATCAGATTTAGAAACTGCCCATATCCCTCATACATAGACTCTGTACGCTGTATACCCCCAGATACATTAGTACTCACAAGCCCTATGCCTTTAAGCAAGCCATACATGGACCACTCCTAGTAGACAGCCAACAGAGATTACTTTGGAATATCTACTTAACATCCTTGGTTTTCTTTTGTTTCCATGGAAACTGGCACATCAACACTAACCCATTATGATCAAGCAGAAGCAAAAGTTCCATTAACAGGCAGGTGTAACATTCTGCTATGTGGCTTGCTGGATATAAAGAATTACAAATGTTGATGCTGAAAAAGAGCAATTGAAAAAGAGCAAGTGCTGACTTTTTATACAGTACCTTAGAATTTGTGTGTATGATCAGCAGTATATAAAGGTTTGGTTATCTTCTGGATGGGATCTAATGACGGGAAGATACAATTTCTCTAGTATTATTCATCCCTAAAGGGAAGGACAGAAGGAAATCCCTTTTGTGTGAAAAAGTAACTTTAATAATTTCTATCATTTCTTCTCTGGAAAAGGCTCTAAGTCTGGGAAAGGTGGAAGGAAAAAGAAGAGGATGACTAGCAGCAAGGTAGATGGGCTCAGTTATATGGTAATGAGTGCACCATTGGGAAACTGAAAAGTACAGATTAGGGATAGATCATCATGGAGAAAACCTATCTTACACGGGCACTATAAGTCCAGAATGACTCCTGATGGCACATAACCAATTCTCAATCTGTTCTTTATATCACAAGGATATTGTGTACTTTTCTTCAAACTTCCTAAGCATCTGGAAATCACCTGCAAATTTGGCTGATTTGTGTGATGAGGTCTAGATTATGTTTTGGGGCATCTGATGCACCAAGATGCCTCATAGTTCCTTGCCACATAAAAAAATCTGGGGAAGACACTTGAGAGTAAATATTTCTTTCAGCAGCCTTAGTAAAATATATTTTTTTCTTTCTGTTTAATCGAGTCTGATTCTTGGAGACTGCATGGAGAAGTGCCTGCTGTTTTCTTGGCAAGGTTTTTCAGAAGAAGTGATTTGCAATTGCCTCCTTCCTAGGGCTGTGAGAGAATGACTGGCCCAAAGTCATTGACTGCTTTGTGCTCAAGGTGGGATTAGCTCCCAGTCTCCTAATTTCTAGCATGATGCCTTAAACTCTACACCAAACTGGCTCTCAAAATAATATTACTGGGTTGGAAATTGGTTGCTCCAAATATATTGAAAATTTAAATTGAATCATGTTTATTGTGAATACTTAATTAGTGAATGCTGAAAAGGAACTAGGCATCTTAAAAAAAAAACACCAATCAAAATACAAAATAAAACAATTAAAATGCAAATCATTGAGATTTAGCACATCAGGCAGAGAGTTGCAACTAAATTTATCTTCTAAAGGCACTGAAAAATTGGTATCAAAGTAATTTCCATAGCTTGGAAGCGATAAAAAAGAAAGTCTTTCTCACAGACATTTGCATAATATGACTGGCCAGATATTTGAAGGGCTACTTTCATAGAATTATAGGGTTGGAAGGCACTTCAGAGGTCTTCTAGTCCAACCCCATGCTCAAGGCAGAAATCCTTATAGCATGCTGGACAAATGATTGTCCAAAGTTTTCTTGAAATCCTGCAGTGATGGAGCACTTTCAACTCAGGGAGGCATGGTCTTCCATTGATTAATCATTCTCACTGTCAGGACATTCCTTTGAATTTTTGAAATCTTGAGCAAAGAGCCCTTTGAAGTAAAATCATAAAGCAAAGCTGAACCTGCTTCTAAACATCAGACAGAAGCAGCACATCACTTTGTGAAATAACTGGGTCTTAAGTGCAGAAGCCCATGATGTCAAAGTGAAGAGTCTCACTAAGGCAGGTTTATCCTGCTTCAAACTACCAAGATACATTGCCAGAGCAGGTCTCCACAAGGGGATTTGCTACTTGAAGATCACAGTGTCTTGGTATCACTTCATTGAGATGACTCCAGGATGAACAATATATGGCTGACCTTGGTTCATATTTGTATGGAAGTATCCCAGTGCTATAGGCTAGATTTTCATACAAAGGCAATGAAAAGCTACTGTGTTTTTGTCAAACAAACTGTATTCATAAATGGCTACTCCTACAAACCATCAAATTGACCATTCTTCTAAAATCTCCCAGTGTGCTCCTCAAGTTCATGGTTGTAGAGAAATAAATCAGTTGCATGCTGCTTTTCTAGAGAGTCAGTTTAATGTAGTGGTTAAGGTCTTGAGCTAGAAAGCAGGAGACTGTGAGTTATAGTCCCACTTTAAGTGTGAAAAACCAGTTCCATGACTTTGGGCCAGTCACTCTCTCTCAGTCCAACTTACCTCATAGAGTTGTTGTTGTGGGGAAAACAGGAAAGCGAAGGAGTATTATGTATGTTTGCTGAGTTACTTATAAAGTAATAAAGGTGGGATAAAAATATAATAAATGAAGAAACATAGAACCCCCAAAATGGGTTTTTGCAAGTCAATTCTCTTGCAGATCTGAAATCTGGAAGCTGTGTGACTGGAAAGCTGGTCACTCAGATTGTCTGGTCCCAAGCCATTTAGAGATTTTGAAGCCATTTAGTGCTTGAAATGTGTTAGCTTTAAATGTGGCTAGGAAATAACTGGTACATATCTTTCAATACAGGCATCTTGCTATCTCTTTTTATGCACCAGATAGCAGCCCATCTATAGTAATTTGTTCAATTTGGAGATTCTGGGCATTTTTCCAAGAATGGCCCCACTTAAAGTTCTTATCTGCTCCTTATTATAGTCAGTTGCAAATACAATGACAGATGAGAATCAAGAAATACTCCTGTGCTAACATCTAGGTACAGTTGAAGCTCAACTTTGAATGTTCAATGTCTATGTGTGGGGTGAATGTATAGATACTGTCACACACACACACACACAGATATAATTTTATATGTGCTCCTTGTAACAGTCTTGTCAAAGGCTCGTGGTATTTTCCTCAGATTGTAAATATATGTTTGACATGTGGAAATAATGGCTTTCATAAAATTCTGTTGCAGACGCATGAATGGGAAAATACTGAGTTGACCTCTTCCTACCTCACAGCCCATATTAAAAATCAGCTTCCCTTATTACACACGACAGTGTTTATATAGTGGAAATGAGATTCCTAATGAAGAGGATATAGATATGGTTGTTAACTGTGATTAGCAATCAGCTCTACGAGTGGTTGTGGGACTAGGAAGGATTAAAAAAAAAATCAATTTTCATTTCAAAAGGTTCGGATTCTGTTTATTTGGAATATATTTTTGAAAAATGTTAAAGCATGCTCAGCATTATAAGGGTTTTGGCTCCAGAATATGTACTACTGTATTGAAATATTGACAGAGCCAGCCTGTTATAAAATGTTGAGCATGTCTGGGCCCCAATCTGAACTTCCCAGTCCATCCTCAAATCTTTTTAAACTTTGTTTTGTTCTTCTGAGTAGCTATATATCAAGTGTTACAGGTACACAGCCCTCTCAAAGTGGTTGAACAGATAATTGCAAAACCAATTATGTCAAGGTAATAATTTAGAAGCTAACCAGCTTGTATAATGTGAGATGAAAGATGCAATGTTAGGAATGACTCAGCAGGAGTCTGTATCCCTTTAAGAGTTTGAGTATAAAAGGGAAGGCCTTGCTGGAGTCTTTCTCTCTCGTCTGTTTCCTGCTGTAATTACTGTATATTGGAGTTTGCTGAATGACCACATGTATGTATTTTATTTCTAGTGTATATTTGTAGATAGTGTAATATAAACCCCCATTTAATATAAACCACTGTTTACTGTATTTACTCCTGGGTTACCTCAGTGCAATAAGACTGTGCATGTTCTGACAAATTAAGAACAAGCATATAATACAAATTAATGTGAAGTTCAAGCAGCATTATTTGGACAGGTATCTGCAATACAGCAATTTAAACATTTATTTTTTTCTAAACATGGGCCTCATCATTGAAAAATGGCACATTAAATGAGGGAAGCAAATATCTAGCCACAGAAGATAACTGTCTAATGAAAGGAGTACCAGAGAAAAAGTCTCCCCCTTTAGAGATGATAAGGGAATCAAAGAAAATATATTTACATTGTGAGCAGTGATCACTCTCTTCTGCACTTAACACTGTCAGAAAGAATGATATCTTGAAGTCTTATTTTTAAAAATTATACTTTATTAAATTTCTACAAAGATTTATAGGTGTGTGCATGTGTGTGTGTGTGTGTACGATTTCATTCTTGTTTGTATCAAATTGGAAAAAAAGGGAATCTTGTATCTCTGTTTCAATGGTGATAAACTGTTGCAGCAAATATGAAAAAAAAATCACTTTACAGGTATCTTCCTTCATAGATGGAAGGCCATGCTCGACATGTGCAAAAGCAGCATAAATCTATGCATTGATTCTCAATCTTAATTGGACAGAATTAGTTTGTTGGTTTTCTTAAACAAGAAATAAAATATGTTATATGTTTCATCCATAAAAATATCTAAAACTCTTTTTGTTCATCCCTTACCTTACTATATAGATCATTTCTGTGGAATATCTGTTAATGTATGCAACTCAGTGTAAATATCTTGAGAAGCCTTTTTATGGATAAGTTTCTATTTTTCCCTTCCATTTTATTCAATGCAGTTTTTTTAAAAAAAACATTTTTGGATAGAAGTTTTTTTTTAATGTGTATTGTTGATCATTTTTTAAAATCCAATTTTATAATTTTGAGATATTTCTGACAATTTTTTAAAATGTTGATTTTCGACAGGAGAAAACCAATATTTAAAAAACTAATATACTAATACTTCAAATAGTATGTCAACAGAACACAATTTGCAATTTACAAAGCTGGATATGTTTTATTAGCCACTGGAGGACAACAGCAAACTATATATGTTGTAAGTAGCAGTGAAATGAGACACTTCCCCGGCATATTTCCCATTCCTTGGCTTTAAAAGGGCAACAAGAGTAGCTGAAAGGGCTTCCTTTTCTGGTCTTCCCCTCCCCACATCACTTCCTATTCTGCCTGGGAAGCAAAATGTGAAACATATTCTATTCCTTTGATGTGTCTATTCCAAACAATTTTGCACAACGGGATACTAGAAATTTAAAATCTCAGCATCCAGTGCTTCAAGATTAATGCAAACAGTCTGACAGCCCTGCTCCAGAAAAATTGTATGCTATCCTAGAAAAGAACAGCTGGCCTGCTGTGCAACATTGAACTTTCCAGGTGTTTCAGATGACACAAACTGCTTCCATTTATATTTCCTATTCTCCCTGTACACTAGAAACATGTTTCTTTCTTTAAAAATATGCAGTGAAAAATAACATCTACCTGCAGCAATGTTACTGCGCGTGATATTGCTGCAGTGTAAACCTACGATACAAGGAGAAATATCTTGATTTGTAAATATCCACAGATCAAGAAGCATCCATTTCTGAAATTCAAAATGAAAACATGGCAGCCTAGATATTATTTTCTAAAACAGATTATGGCATACCAACATGCTTTGTGCTGGTCAGATCACTGATAGCATCAATTCAAATTGAAAGTGGCATTTTTAATTCTTAGACCATGGAAAGAGAATCAACCCTGTGTCTAAGCAGGAGGAGAGATAGGTTGGAAGATGGGTCCAGCATTGTTTATACCCATCTAGTTTAAGATTTGAGTTGACAGAATGTCAACTTTTTTAACTTATAAATTTGTTAATACAGATTTAAAGAAAAATTGTCTACTATTTTTCAGTTTGGTCAATGTTAGTTTTCTGTTTAAAACCTGAACTACATCTTTACGCATGCTGTGACATGCACATGTCTATGTGTTCATATTTTTTTCCTGTTTATGCTATTTTTATTGCTTTTTATCATAGGTTTATTTTTGTTTTATTATGTTTTAATTATACTTTATGTCTGTCTTCTTAGTTTCTAAAAGCTATGAAATTTATTTTTTAAAAAGCTCTGTCTGTACCCATTCCTGCAAAGTGAATGTGTCCTTTCCAAAGGATTTTTTGTATCAGACAAATGCTTAATGTAGCACTGGCACACCATTTAGTTTGGCCTTTTCTCTTTCGTACCCTTGGAACCTGATTAATAGATCTGAAGAGAAAGATAAATCCAGTGATACCATTCTTGCTCACTTAAGAGAAAGGGAACAATATATTATCTAGAGAGGGTTTTTTATATATAAAAAAGCAGGGTACTACAATTTGCTGGTTAAAACAATGGAAAAGAATTTCCAGCCCAAACTAGTAGTGGCAAAATATATTTCTTTTGGATTTTCCATTTTTTGTTCCTTTAAAATTGGCAATATTAAGGCCTACAAGTTAACTGTTTCCTTACTTAACTATCATACCCTGTAAACCATAGCAAAGGAATCTTCAAGGCTGTCATGTCCAATTTTAATTTTATTTATTGAGATAAATAAAGACAAGTCTACTTGTCTCACAGAAGTGACTCTGGGCAGTGTACAAAAGTAAAAACCTACCAACCCTCTTATTGGTTACAGTACAGGTAACCAGGAGGAATTAGTTTAGCCATAAATAGCTCTATAGTATCACACAAACGCAATGCCCTCCATAGTTATTAGGGATAATGGGATTAGGACAGTGGTGGGATTCAGCTGGTTCGTACTGGTTCGGCAGAACCGTTAGCTAAATTTTGCTGCATTCGGAGAACCGGCTGGCTTCCAGAAGTCCAATCTAGGACTCGGAGGCCTGGAGGAGGCCTCCCAGGCCTAGAACGGCCCACTGGAAGTGCGTGGATGCCACTTCTGGAAGTCCGTTCTAAGTCTCAGAGGCCCAGGGTTGCATCGAATAAGAGAACCGGTTGTTCAGGTATTTGAATTCCACCACTGGATTAGGACCAGAGGTTGCTGTGTTTAATATGATGAATCCAACATAAAAATAATAATACAAAGACCTACAAATAGAAGTAGAACAACTACAGCTAAAGAAAGCAAAGATAGTATCAATAGTAATAGGCACCTTGTGTCCAATCCCAAAACAACTGGAGCATCACTTGAACACCATTGGCAATGACGAAATCACCACCAGTCAATCAGAAAAGGCAGCTTTACTTGGAGTAGTTTACATCCTGTGACCATACCTTTAATACTATCAAAAACTTCTGCCTATCCAAGGTCCTTGTGGACTCGATAGATGGATAAAAATGCCAAATCCAGTCTAAACATCAGTCCGATTGTGCGACAAACCATAATGCCTGATTCTTAACAACTCCAGGCAGCTCACAAAATCAGATAAATTAAATTGATAAAATATAAAAGATATGAAGATAAAAGATGGCAAGCACAATGAAGCAAGGGGTCTCATTCCAACTCACCAAAGGTCAGGTCTTCAGAGTTATTCTAAATCAGAGGTCCCCAACCTTTTGGGCACCAGAGACCGGTTCTGTGGAGAAAGGTTTTTCCGCGGACCAGAGAGTGTGTGGTTTTGTGTGCTGCCTGCATCCCATGGATGGGGCTTTGCTCATTTGTGTGGTTCGATTGCTGGCATGCCACGGCCCGGTACCGGTTCACGGACTGGGGGTTGGGGACCCCTGTTCTAAATAACAGAAGGGGGGACCATTCAGATATCAGGAGCAACCCCATTCCAGAGAATAATTATTGCTACAGAGAAGACATGTCTCCTTTAATTGAACCAGAACTCACTAACCCTGCAGGGTCAAATCTATTGAGCAAATGTTACAGAAGAGGGGTGAATCCTCAAGTAACTAGACCCTATGCCATGTAGGACTTTATAGGTAACAACCAGCATCTTGAATCACACCCAAGGCATGGCCATTACATTATAGGATATAATATGAACAACTGATGTGGAATATGTAAAACTAATTTTCTGTGGCCTGGCAAAATCATTTTGGATTTGGCGTTCATTATTTTTTTATTCATTCATTCATTCATTCATTCATTCATTCATTCATTCATTCATTCATTCATTCATTCATTCATTCATTTATTTATTTATTTATTTATTTATTTATTCAATCAATCTGTTAGCACAGAATTGTTGGGATAAACGTACATTTTAAAAACAAATTTCTGATAAATTATAACAGGTGAAAACAATGCCTACTTATTGAACATATCTGATGCTGCTTGAGTTCTTGGATCAAGATAAAAATGACTATGCCCTTTCTTTATGGGAATAAATAATGGAAATAAATATTTGCTTTGGTCATTCACCGAGATATCTTGTTGCCTTTAAATTTTAGTAAACACAAGGATAATCTACCACCCTGCCTCAAATATATAAAGTAGTGCCACCTGAAAATTACAGAAAAATATCTGTGGTGGTTTGTCAGTCAGATAGAATAGCCCATCGTATATTGCAATTTCAGTGCAAACACTTTACACACTTTCTCTTCAGAGCAATGGATCGATTACTGGAAGGCACTCTGTTTAATCAATAAAGGAGAATATTTGTAGGGGTCCTTCGTGGTTTCTGAGCTTGGTTGTTTTCTTGCAGATGTTTCATTACCCAAACTAGGTAACATCATCAGTGCTAGTAAGGAGAGGTGTTTATATTCTAATGGCTTGCCCTGTCGGTGTTGGTGGGGGTGGTCTTGGAGATTCTTTGGTTGAGCTGTTTGCTGTTGGCTTCTTTGATAGTTCCTTGATTGGGGTATTGATTCCTTGTTTGTTGGTCTGATATTAGCCTTGGAGTTAATCTATGCTGATCTAGGTGCTGATTGCTGGTCGAGAGGTGCTAAGAGCTACAATTAAGCTCTATTTAATTGTAACCTTTTTTGTTACTTTAATACTTTCTAAGTGTGACTGAAATCCTGATTAGGGGATTCTACCAGTTAAAGTTCGAACACCTTAAAGTTGCTGAGGTTGAGAAACATTTGTCAGACCCAATTCTTTGATTGTTAGCTCGTTTATAACAGCTAATATTTATAGGTGAGGCTACTGGAAATCCATCAGGGGCAATATTGTAATATGTCACCCTCTAGCAAACAATTTTCTTTATACCTTTAAATGGGCAGTTCTAACTATAGTTTGGATGCTTTAATTAAAGCAATGCCTCTAATTGTTAAATATTTTTTTTACACAGAGCATTTCCCCCTAAGCTAGTAATCATCATTTTTGGTGCAAAAAATATGAACAGGTGTCCACTTTATTTTGAAAAAGGGAAAGTCAGATTCCATCTAAAGCAAACACGGTACATCAAATTAACCTCTCCCCACAAGCAGTTTGAAATGTCTTGTCAAGATGGCTTCTAAAAATTGCACCCTTTAAAAATGCAGAGCATTGGCCAAAGGCCATTCCTTTAGTAGAGATGGTCTTTTTCTTAATATGAAACAGCTTTATAAGGCCAGGGTTTAAATGCTGGAGGAAAAAAAAAACCTTCTTTCCTTTAATGCTCTCCATAATTCCAAATCCTTTCTCTAAAAACCACGTGGTTATATGAATTGTTGAGCTTCTGCCAGATGGCTGGCAAACCAATATTTTGTTTGCTGTCAGGGCTTTCTAAAACCGAGTCATAAGATCTGTATTTCAGATATCTTGTAAATATCAATAGTAAATTAAAATTTGTGCAAGTCTAGTAGAGTTTGCCAGAGCAAATGACTAGGAAGCAGTTCAATAGACAGACATTTTGTAAGTTTAGGTGGGTCTTCAAGACCATAATTAATATGTGGTATTATTACTACTAGTGTAACAATTTAGGAGTAAATGCTATGTTGCACGATGGCATACATTTAAGAAAGATCAAAGAGCTCCTTCTCCTGTGGAAAGTATGCTTTGTATCAGAGAAGGGATAGGCTGGAATTTTCTTCCACTGTTCTGAAATAGAAACACTGGAGGGAAAATTAAGAACAAAAAGATGTTGTAGAAAAGAGATCCCTTCCCATTTCCTGTCCTGTTTTTGATGCAAAGTACCCCTTTGTACAGTCCCATAGCTGCTTTCCTATGGGGGAGTTAATCGACTGCCATATTGACCTCTGCATACAACAAAGATAAGCTTTTTCCATATGGAAAGATCTTAGGGGAATGAGTATTCCAAAGGCAGGAGTCACTGCTGAGAAAGTGTACTGCCTACATCCCAATAGGTGGCAACATCTGGGGGATGGGATATGGAACATAATCACCCTGTCAGAGGTAGTGGAGTAGGCGGATATACTGTACTTTAGGAGAGGTGTTCCCACAAGCATCCTGGCCCTATGACAGGTCTTTAAAAGCACCTTAAATTGCATCCGAAAAGAAACTAGAAGCCAGAGCAATTCCCACACAGTGATCTAGCATGGCAAATAATGAGGAGCCCAAATCTGCACATGCAGCTGCCTTCTGGACCAGCTATAATTCCTGGATGAGTTTCAAGGGCAGCCCCATATAGATCACATTACAGTAATCCAACTGGGAAGTGGCCAGGATGTGAGTGATGGTGAGCAAGGCCTCCCGATCCAGACATGGATCAATTAGTGCACTAGGGAAATCTATGCAAACACCCTCCTGGTCATGGCTGCCATCTGCATCAGCTATGAGTCTAAGAGAACCCCCAAATTGCCTACCAGCTCCATCTGGGATAGTGCAACCATGGCAAAAGTAAAGGTAATATTCTATTTGAACCATGGGGACCAAAACCCCAAAGCCATTCTATGGACTATATTGAAGCTAAAGTTTCCCCATGCAAATTCTTATAGCCTCCAGACACTGGCCAGTTCCAGACAGCATTGCTTGATTAGGTAGGAGTGAGAGCTACACCAGCATACCAGTGATACCACACCCTAGGCCAGCAGATGATCTCTCCCAGCAGTCTCATGTAGATGTTAAAGACGATGGGCAAAAGGCCTGAGCCCTCAGGTACCCCACATTGCAGGGGCCTAGGGTTTGACCTCTTGCCCTCCAGCAACACTGACTGGAAACTGCCACAAGAGGAAGGGGAACCACTGTAAAACTCTGCCTCCCCCAAACTTTGGAGCTGTGTGATACTACACTTAGTGGTTTTGAAAACAGCTGTGAGATCTGGAAGGGCCAGTATATGTGTTGAAGAAATGGCTAATGGGAACCCGTTCTCACTGAGGCAAGGTGGCTGGGTACATTTGCTCATAAGAATCTGCTCTGGGTCAACTGTGACATCAGTTGAACAATAAATCTGTAAGCTATCTAGATATATTCTTTATTTCTTGCTGCAGGCTTTATACAGTTTTGATTACATTGGCCTTTATCTCCTTCCAAACTTGGCATGTTGACACCTAGCTGAGCTTGCTATTTTTAAATAAACAATTTTTCTCATTCCTTTAAAAGCACTTGTATACTAGTAATATATCTGAATCGGATGTCACGTTTCTTAGTATAGAAAGTGTTTTTCAGCTTTGCCTCTTAAAGCTTTAGCCGAATGAGGCTAGATGGATTCAGGATGGACTTTGGCAAGTGGCTATATTTACTAAATATATCTATATTCAGTTTTGATGTTTCTTCTGTGGAGGTCCTGCACATATTTTGGCATATACAAAATGCAGATATAGCTGTTATGGGGATCACAGCTTGCAGCTTAATATATTTTAATTATGTTAATTTTACAGCAGGAGGTCTCCACAGAGAATAAGCTTATGTAACCAGATGTTCTCTGTCAATAATATTATTTTACATTATGCCGCCTTCTTCTAGTAATGGTAATCATTTCTTCCACAAAATACCTTGGGGATTTACATGAGTTGTTGTAAACTTTTTTTAAAAAAAAACATGGTACGTACTGAAAATGACATAGAAATACATTTTTAGTGAAGTGAACACCATATGGTTTAGTAAAGATGTTTGGGGGAAACATCTACTTTTAAGAAAAAAAGACATCTGAGCAAAATAAAATTGTGACAATATAGTCACAATTGACAGAACCTATTTATTTAAACATGCAAAGTTGCTGGGAGTCAGGCAGCAAATAAATTTAGCAAATTATTATGTATTAACACAATTAACACTATTCTCATCATATTTAGAAGAGCCACATCACACTAATATGGATTAAGAAAACAATTGCTTGCATTGTTCTTAATTTCTAAATGTTTTTTTCTTTCACAAACCAAACTGTAGCTGAGCTGCAAAATGATAACTCTCTTTGAGTCCTCAGGATTTCTTGGGGGCAGGTAATATCAGAGGGTGGGAGAGCTACAGAAAAGCCTTGTTTTTGGTGGATCCTTCCTTAAACTGTTAAGAAAGAGAACTCTGAGCAGGTCCACATAGATGGATCAGACAGGATGAATAGATTCTCTCTGGAATAAATGTCTTACCAATTTGTTAGTGTTGTACTTGAATCCAAGTTGCCTTGAGGAACATGAATAGAGCAACAAATATTGACATGGCAAATAGAAGTACTTAAGACTTACCTAATATTTCTTTTTCATTCATACACTTTGAGGATTTGGAATTTGAGATTGTGCCAACATGTTCTCTGCATTCAGGAAATCTTGATGATCACTCTCTGACTTTAGAAGGACTTTAGACAGTGAGTTGGGAAAAGCATACGCTGGAGAACCTGAAAGTGTCTACCAGGCAGATAGATAATAACAAGAGGGTGTGTGCTAATACCGGGGGAAGATAATATATGTAGATGAGGATTGAACTGAGGAATCTTTAATGCTTTCTTGGTTGGTTGTTTGCAGGTGTTTTATTACTTGACTAGTGCACTTAAAATGTTCCTTGTCAGGTAACAAAATGTCTGCAAACAAACAACCAAGCTCAGAGAGCACCAAGGACACCAGAGTGTGCTAATAGTCTGACTTTTTGCTCATGTTAAAAAGAAATATTGGTATATGAACCGTTAAAAATGATTGGCAAAATCTCCAATCATCTAGCCAAAGTAGATGAGGAATTTACATCTTGAAATGCTTGTTCAGCTGTGAGTTATTTTTTAAATACTGTCCATGTATCTGACAGTTTATTTAAAAGATAAATTAGTGCACGACTTAAGTAGTGATTGGGGCCAAAATAGAAGGAATTGCAATGCCGTACTCTTAGATGCAAACCTACTTTAAAGTGCATTGGGAATTGCAAAATGATTCAAAAGTCTCTGGTACAAAAGAATACCTTGCATCTATTTTGTTTTTCATCTATTGTTTATAGCAAGAGAAGAAAAGATAAGGATTGGTCTGAAATTGTATATGAATATACTCTATGACAAGAGTCCCCAACCCCTGGTCTATGGACTGGCAAGCGGGCCACACAAACAAGCAAAGCTCCATCCTCAGGATGCAGGCAGTATTCAAAACCACACCCCCTCCGGTCCACGGAAAATCCTTTCTCCATGGCACCAGTTCCTGGTGCCCAAAAGGTTGGGGACCTCTGGTCTATGAGACTTATAAGCTTGTACAGTATATGAGTCAGAATAGTTTTGCTTGCTAAACTCTACATGTTCTTATTTTCTTTGCTTGCTGTTGATGACATACTTTTCTTAGTGGAAAAAATCTATGAGCAGTTAGAAATTACAGAAAGTTTCCTGCCCACGTGCTAAGTGTAGTGCTTCCCTTCTGCATTTTAGTGGGAGAGCAAGCTCACCCTCCTCCCTTCTTCAAGGAGAATGATGAGATGCACTGAAGAATCTAGACAAATGCAACCACTGAATTGCTCAATATGTTAAAATCATGTAATCTGGGCCTTTAAGCCACCCTGCATTTTAAGTTTGATCTACAGTCAAATCTCAGTAATTCTGATACATAATAATGTCATTTTTCAACTACAGAAAAAGTGAGAAACTGAATAGCTAACTCTGGCAAACCATATTATCTGGGGACAGCCCTCACAATTGTCATTAAGTTCCTTTGTTCTTTTATGGCTTTTAATATCATTGTGACAGTGTAAATGGCATAAAATATGCTGGTATTTGAAGATAAGAGCCACACGATAGACTTTTGAAAGATGGTCAATTTGGGAAGCTGAATGTGGGTTTTTTTTTTATATTTTCATTTCCCCCCCCCCATATGAGCGGCACAGTGGCCTAGAGGTAAAGATGCTTGCTTCCCACTCAGAAGGTTGAGAGTTCAATTTTAGGTAGCAATATATGTTTCCCTATTAGGGTACAAAGTGAAAATATCTGCTGCAAACTGAAGGCCAATTACGACTTGTTAGGCCCATGCCTCAATATGTATATTTTCCAATGAGACAGACGGAGACATGAAGATCATTTAATTACAATTTATCAGAATATTCAGATAAAAGGGATCCTCCTCATTCAAAGAGGGAACTCAGATCCTTAGCTTACATTCCATTTTATAGTTAACACATCAAAGAAAATGCAAGGGAAAAGTTGATTGGACAGGATAAAAGCAACTCCTCCTTTGCACAGTAAACCAGCTACATGTGGTTAAACATGTTGCATCCATGTCCATTTAAATGAGGTCTGATGTCAGAAGGGGTGTAACGTTTAAGATGTTAATGAGGAAAAGGTTGTTTGGAGTTCACAGAGAGACAAATCAGATGCCAATTAGCACTAACAACCTTTTTCTTATCAGGATATATTTTCCAGCCATCCCTTCTATAATTTATCTTTTCAATTTAGGAATGTTAGAAGCTATCAATCAATCCATACAGCAGTAGGATAAAAGGTTTTCCTACATTCCAGTCTGTAATGGTTTGATAAAGCCTTATTGTTTTAAAAGAGAGAGAAATAAGTTAAATTAAAATACAAAGTAACTATGTTAGTTAACAAGTTACAAAATCCATGTCATGTGCCCTTCAGAACTCTGCGTAGGCATCAGGAAGAGCACCCGGCCAGTAAATGCTCAGCTCCATTCAGTTGCCCTGACTCCACCCTGATAAAAGGGGTTACAGGATCGTAAAAAAAGAAGAAAAGACGGGGCTTTTTTCATATGCAGCAGGACATATGTATACAGCTTATACCTTTATAAGAGATTTTTCAGATTTCACATGGGCTTCCTTTCCTGCCACTAGATGAATGACAAACTTCTACATCCTACAGAATGCAGAGAAAATAAAATAAAATAAAGCCAAACTCTTTACCTTCACTGATTGTTAAAATAACTGTGACATGCAACATTTACTGCTGTGATTAACAGCTGCGACAACTGCTATTTGGCTGAATTGCTAATATGGGCAATAAGGAAGCAAACAATTGTTATAACTGTCAATTTTTGCTATTGTATCAGCAGGTGATAGAACTGGAACCATTTATGAAAAAAAATCACTTTTCTAAAAAAAGGGAAAAAATGCAATTTCAAATGCAAACTAAGATCACCATGATTAATCATTGCTCAGAGTCATTGAAGATGAGTTTTTATAAAAACGATTGCACTAGAAATTGGGGCTCTAAGCTCAGCCTCAGCAAATGCATTGCAATCAGAGACATCACAACTTTTGGATGATTCCTGTGTTATCAAGTGATATCAAATGAGACCAGAGCAGAGATTTGATGGAGGCCTCTTACCTTGAAGCCTAGATCCTCCTTGGCCTCTTCATGTAAAGTTTCTTTCTTGGGTGGGTGGCTAATTTTGCACCCCTCACTTTTAGCCTGGGCTTGCTAATGGTGCACTTGACAAAATTCCCATCCCCTTCTGAAAACTTGTTATTAAGTATTAAGTACCAGGATTGTTATAATCGATTGAATAATTAAGCATGTTTGTAATTCTCTCTTGAGGCTCGATTACTTAGGGCTGCCTGTGTATGTTTTAATTCTAGGAGATAAATAATTAAAAATAATCCAAAAAACAAATACCCCACTAATCCTACCTCTAGTGTCCTTTGTTGGCTCAGAACAAAAGATGCAGTTTTATCCAGAGCAGCCAAGAAGACATCTTTCATGTGAGTAGAAGACTGAGGTTGTTCCAGGTTTTCACACATACCATGTTTCCTCGAAAGTAAGGCCTACCCCGAAAATAAGCCCTAGCTTGATTTTTGGGGGTGGGCCTAATATAAGCCCTACTCCAAAATAAGCCCTAGTTTTGGGATGAGGCGCATGCCTAAAAATCAAGTTAGGGTGGCGGTGGAGGGGTTGGAGCTTACCATTGCAGCCAGGCCTCCCACGGATTGACACTTGCCTCACCGGCCCACTTCTTCTATGGCTGAAGTAGCAGCTTCATTCTGCAGCTGAGAATGGAGCTCCGGCTTACATTTCCCACTCAGACACCTTTCCGGAAGGCCTTTGCAGCCAAGAACTGAGCTATGGATTCAACCCGTAGCTCGGTTCTCAGCTGCAAAAGCCTTCCGGAAAGGCCTCTGATTGCGAAATGCAGGCTTGAGTTTCATTCTCAGCTGCAGAATGAAGCTGCTACTTTGGCCACAGAAGAAGTGAGCCAGCTGGGCAGGGCTGTCGGTGCCAGAAGTGAGTAGAAAAGACACCCCCTGATAATAAGACCTGTTGCCTCTTTTGGAGAAAATAAATAAATAAACAAAACAAACAAACAAACAAACAAATAAATAAATAAAAAACAAAAAAACCCCAGATCTTATTTTTGGGGAAACACGGTATTAATCTAAACAGTGATGAGACTTTTACTAAGAAAGGATTCCCAGTTGGATAAGTACAATATTGCAGCCAAGTTCTGAAATAGGTTTTCAGCAACTACATAGCCTTCTATCTCACGGGTGTCCCCTTTGCCTTATAGCTGTTTCTTTCTGTATTATGTTCCTTTGGAGAAGTGCTTCTTAATTTATGCCCTTCCATAACAGCTTTGAGAGAACTCCTTTTATGCTGAGGAGAAGGGGACACATACAAAGAACGGCACTACTTTTTTCTTCAACAAAAGATGTTTTGTCCATGATCTCTGTGTCAGAGAGCAGCCAATTGATCAACATTAATGGGGCCTCAGCACTTGCCCAATTCAAAATATGGCTCCCGTGATAAAAAAAAGTTGCTGACTAAGATTAATCAATGAACTTTAGGTCACTCTTGAAACAATATCTGATGACCTGGCTCTGGGTTAGGATTCACACCAATTGTGTTTTCCCAAGAGATCCTATTTGCATTTGATGTGACAGTATCTCTGCCTGGACCCAAATGGCTAACTAATGTTCTGTTTGGGTTGACACCCTGGCATTTTGTTCTCAGCTTTCTCCATAGAGAGAGAGGGTACAGAAGCCATTGGAACTATGTAGGACCTGAATAACTTTTCAGACTGCGCTGCTGGTTTCCTGATGAGCATGTTTGTGCCGATTACAACAACAAAAGCAGCGGACATGCAAGCAGCCCTGGCCCAAGATCATTAGTGATTTTGTGTAATAATTGAAAGTTGTGGGTGTAGGCAGTACAGCAAATCTTATGGAAAAAAAATTGAAGCCACAAAGAAAAGCACAGCACCATAGATCCTTCAATATGATTTCAAGGCAGAATATTACTATGTTATTATGGGCATTCTTTTTCACTTTAATTCCCTGGGTATTCACATACTTTGTCAAATGCACACCATGCGCTAAATAAAGCTCCCTCACTCTCTTCAGGAAAAAGAATCAAATCAAAAGATTTGCAGCACAGTCAATTTGCAATTGCTAACCATTTCTGGGTTTTGATGAAACATAAAGATATAGAAGTAATTGTACCTACTGTTTTGTCTTCTAAAGGAGAATGTGCAGTTTTTGAGTAAAGATGTATGTGCAAAGACAAGGAAAATAGCTTATGAAAAAACATAAGGCTGCATAAAAACTCCAGTGGCTAAAGCCAAAGCTATTTAACTAGGTTGGGAGTGACACATTAAGTGTAAGAATTATGCTAAGCAGGGGTGTCTACAAAGTATGGCCCAAAAGTCAAGAGACTACAACATCCATAAAAAACAGGCAGGACTTCAATTGCACCATTGTAGCCTCCTAACTAGACCTTGAGAAACCTATCCTGTTGTATGGTTGCTATCATAGAAATAAAGCCAACTCCCTAATAAAGTTAGTGCACTTCTGCAGTGTACATTCAAATGTACTTGGAACAAAAGTACCAATACATCAGTGCCTCAAAATGCTACTAAATGGAAACAACCAAATCTCAAATATATGTAATAATTTCAAATATATATTTTGGAAGCTCAGTCAAGGTTAGATAAAATTAAATGAATCTGTTTGATCTTATATGCTTATATGAAAACTTAATATATACCTCAAGGGATTTCAGAACTTTACAGCATTCTCTCTCTCTCTCTCTCTCTCTCTCTCACACACACACACACACACATTAAGTAATAGGTGACATTTTTTAACAGTATGAAAATTGTGCTTTTGTAATCAGGCTTTGAAATGGAGGTTGTAAAATAAAGCTTTGATACTATCTAATATTAAATAATATTAAAAAGTTATATTTAATAATATCACAAGCTGATATCCTGCCTTAATATTATTATGCATACTGCATAACATAGCAGAGTGTAATATAAAATAATATTTTCTGTCTCAGGCAGAAATGTACTTCCCCTACGTTCTTGGAGAATCACAGGGTCTTTAAAGCTAGGAAAATATTCCAGTGATTGTCATATCAATCACCATCAATTCCCAGTGTAAACTAAGATGCATATGTTTTTAAAGAGCCACAGCAAGACTGTGAGAATGGCTACAGTTCACTGATTTAGCACTCAGTTTGCATGCAGAAACTCCCATCCACATACAACATCATTTGTCAGAGAAAAAGTATCTGGGATTCTGAGCACATAGATAACGAGCTAGAAGAAGTTATGGGATTCTCTCAAGTCAATTGGCTCATGTAGTTAAGGAGGTCATACAGAAAAGCAGCAAAAGGATAAAAGAAAAAATAACTCTTATATGCTGCAACGCAAAACATTAATCTATGTTTTCCCTCTTTTGGAATTTGGATCAAAGGTTGATATGCACACTTCCCCCAGATTTTACAAACATGGAGTTCTTGAAAAGGTGGTAGCTATATTGTCATAAACAATTTAATTTTATTAATTGTGATACAGTCTAGAATATTTATCCACATAAAATGTAATTGTCATTTTAAAAAAATAATAATTTTATATTCTTAACATCTGCTTTTACATTGTAATATTAAAATTGACCTTGCTTTGTTCATCACTGAAAAGTTATTTTTCCTTGTAATTTTCTGGTGGTGTGATTGCCAGATTGTTGCTGCTAGTATTAATAATAACAATAGTATTAATCTGTTCAGCAAGGATAGAACAAGATCAGTTCCTCATACAGGTCAGGTTTCATTGTTCAGGTACAGATCTTAAATATTCCTTAAAAGTTTATATTTAATTTACTATTAAAACACAGATAAGTCCTCCAATGTCTGTTCTTTTAGAAATTTGTGGCCAGCACTTCTAGTTTGGTATTAAAAAGTCCCACTAACTCAAGGGTGACCATTGGAAGGAAGGTAAAGAAAGTCAAAATGATTAACAGAGTGGTCTATGTGATTAAAATGATTAACACACGATTAACACAGAAACCCCACCTCTGTACATAAATAAAAGAACCTAACTTTGATAATGCAGCTGCTGCTGTCATCTTGATTTTTTGACCCCCATGGATAGATTTACATTAATCTTTTAAAGCTAGTCTAATATAAAAAGGAAGCAACTTGTGGGGCTTCTTATATATGAGGGCAATTTGGAAATAAACCTCCATTTGGTTATCAATGACAGATACCCGCAGATATAGAACTTGTATTATACACATTAGAAAACTACATTACATTACTTTTCGACATAATCGCCATTCAAATTGAGGTACTTGTCATAACGTCTTACAAGGTTTGAAATTCCTTCTGTAAAAAAATCTCCCACCTGGGAATGAAGCCACCCTGTAACAGCATCATGAAGCGCATTGTCATCATCGAAGCGGTGCGACGCAAGCCACTGTTTCATTTAAAAAACTTGTTCATTTTCAATTGATCTAGCGGACGAGTCAACTGCAACACAACCTTCTCCTTCCACTCCTCACTGCCTACTGAACTACTGCGCACAGCGCCATAGGACGGGCATCACTATCCCCGCCTATTTCTTGCACAAACGGAGGTTTATTTCTGAATTGCCCTTGTATATGTTCATTACTTGATTTCAACTTCTGCAAACATTTTGCAGCAATCTCTAATAAAGAAGCTACAGTAAAACCCCATTGTCGTAATCTTCATTATCACTCATTATTAATTCTATTGGAATACTCTTCTTTAATTCCCACATATTTATTAATAAGGATGACCTCTGAAGGCCCAATAGTGTATGTTAAATATGATACATGCAATTTGCACAGGTGTTTTAAAAATGAAAATACCATACACAAAGGGGCTTGAATAACATAAATATTGCAGGAAACAAAGGAGAGCTTAAACTTTCTCATGTTCCTGAAGTCCTGATCAAAATCATCCCCATGAAGCATCCATTTACAATTTATGCCACTGATATTCTCTGAACTGTCCTTCCTTTCACATTTTTTTACTGTGTTACTACAATAATCATGTGTGTGAGAGAATGATGAGTTTGATATTGTCTTTGTGGGATTTGCTTCATTGAGTCATAGAAATATTATTTGTGTACTCTTTTATGATTGCTTGATTGACTTTCATTTCCCTAACCTACACCTCTCATCTGCTGTTCAGTTTACTGTTTTTCACTGAGATGTTTGTTCATTCATAATTATGAATATTTTTGCTACAGGTTTTCCTATTAAATGCCACAAGAGTAGAGAATACTTGCCTGGCTAAATAAAAAAAAATAACAGTTATTTGATTTAAACTACACAAAATGTTTAAAGGGCTACTTATGCTAGTCTGAGGTTAATTTTGTCTGACTTGGTTATTTTAGCTTCAGTCCTTTTCCAAAGTTTCTTTTTTTTTCTTGATCAGACAGAGATTAAGTCCTAGAGATAATGTTCATTTCATCCCTATATATGTGAATGGGACATACATAGATACATACATCAGTGGTGGGATTCAGCCCACCACTTCGGCAGAACCGGTAGCTAATTTTTTGTTGCCCAGGCCCAGAATGGACTTCCAGAAGCGGCATCCACACAGAGAACCAGTTGTTCACATATTTGAATCCCACCGCTCACACACACACACACACTCACACACACACTTCTTTTTTTAAAACCACTGCTAAAGCAGTATCTTCTACTGGGGAAATTGATGAGAGATATAATATTTAAGTACAACAACTATAATGCAGATAAGGCTTCATTGTTTCTTTTAAAGAAAACCTCAGATCTTTCCAAAGATAAACTGAAGATACCGATTAGTTAGAGAACATATTCTAGAAAACAGGGACTTTTCTTGATAATATCAACACTGATTGTTCCTACTTATCTTTCTGGTGAATAATGTAATGGCATACAACAAAATAACATGGCCAACTGTTTTAGTGCAGCCCAGATACCTAGAATTCTGTTTTGTCTCCCATTCCAACTTTGTTTTCTGCACATGTGGCCAATCTCGACCAACATCTGAATGTTCGTTCGCATCACAGATGCAGAGAATTAACAGTTTAATGTCTGCTGTTTTCTAATTTCTTGCTTCTCAGGCTACCAGTGTATTCCCAGGTGTCTCATTCACTTTACAAGCAGATGTGAAGGCTCATAAACTCAATTACAGCCCTAAGGAATGAGATATTTGGAGAACTTTCTGTTGCTACAGTAACACATCCACTGCTGTTTCATGTTTTCTGTAAGTTTAGGTATTTTGTTTTTTCATTTGTAAAGATACAGATGCAGGGAAGAGAAAGAGATAACAAAGTAGAAATGAATTACTACACACAGTGTGTCCACAGCAGTCACAATGATGCCAAAATGACATGGCATTTGCCTGACTAGAACACAGTATATCATCATCATTTGCCCCACTCACCCATTGCAGATACCCATGTCGCCCCCAGGCTATTTCTAATTGGAATGAGTGCAGTAAATGCAGGGTATAGTTTCATTGTGCTGTGCAATGACTCAACTATATATCTATTCACTAAACTTCAGAATTGTTCTATTAGATGTACACATATTTCTTTGTACTTCTATTTTTCATGTATTGGGAGGATTCTGTGACCTCCCTGCCAAATCAAGTTGGAAGTTCAGGGGTTGGTTGGAGAGGCAGGCTAAACTATTCCCATTTGGCCATCCCACCATTGGCTAGGCTAGGGAATCTAGTAGGAAGTATGGTGATGTTGGGTAGAGCCAACTTTTATAAGGTTATAGTAACAGAATCCTGGAAGTCGGAATGTGCTTCTCCCCTCTCTTCCTTTACCTTTGTGAGAACCAGGACTACCTTGCTTGGATTACAGCTCTACAGCAGACTCAGATTTTCCTTATTGGACTGATCTTGTGGTGGTTCTTCCTCTTGTTCCTCAAGGTTACTTCTTCCACCCATTACTGATATTAAACAAAGCAAGCAGCTCAGATGCTTTTCCCCAACCACAGAAACATTTAAAGAATGATGATTAAAACTCTAGGAAACAATGCAAAGCCTCTTAGAGAAACATCTAGCAAAGTAAACATGAGCAGAAACTCTTGTCCAAGGAGCTCAATAAATACTGCTTAACAACTCTACAAATGATTCTTTTTGTAGAGCCATCATTATCTCACAGTAGTGTCACCCTCTCTACTTCGCTTCATCCAATCACATGTATATTCTAATTTGGATAAACTCTACAGACTGAATTCTTCCTTGTTCATTTTAAGCTTTTGGTTTGGCTCCTCTGGTACCATAAATAGTTCATATCTCAATGAAAGATGTGTCTGAACCCTGATACTTAATAGCCGTTTGGAGAAATTTCTCCTACAAAATCAGAAGGAACAGGTAGAGGTAAATTACAACAGAGACTGCTAGTAGCAGTTCAAGAGTTTTCGTATAGGGATGACATGTTCTGTGAAGAAAGCCAGACATGGACAAGAAAGGGAAGGCAAGGATCAACTCTGTAAAAGATATCAGCAGGAATATCTATTTTCATTTTACCTTACATTCTTCAACTTTGTAGATGCCAAAAAAACCAATGGGAGATCAGTATCCTTACTGTATGTTCTCAGAAATCTTTCTGTTGTCTGAATAAATCAAAAGACACAAATCATGGAAGTTTGAAACATTACCTAGATAGCTAAAATTATACTAGTTATTTGGTACTAATTAGCATTAACTCTTGAACTTAAAATGCTTTTATTAGACATAACTTTCTCAAGTATTAAAATCTGCCAGAATTATTGTTTGGTAATAGCCATCTTGTATTTTGTTGCACAAAAAAATAATCCTCAGTTATTTGAGAGAGTCTAAATGTATTTGTTTCCTTCTGATATACCAAAGAATGCCAGGTGTTGATTTCTGGAAATTCATAAAAGAAGCTTATATTTTTTCATATACTACCAATGGCATGAAAGTTTAGAGGAGCTGTCTGAAGAAGAACAGAATGGTGAAGAATAATATCTCATAAAGTCAACCTTAATCCTACCTCTTCAAAACTCTGCAGTTTCTTTTTCACCAAGATCCCAGCATTCTGAAAGTCTTTTCTCCGAAGTTGTGCAGGAGTTAAGTTAGATGATAACATATCAACAAAATTTGAAATTGTTCCTGCCCTCAAGGTTGAATTTTATGTCCACAGCAAAGGCAAGAACTAAGGGAAACAAAATGAATATAAAGTTCATTTTTCTTATAAAGCTCATGGCCAGCAGGCATAAGAAACAATCATTTTGAGAAAGGAGATGATATAAAAAACAAATGGCAGATAAACCATGGAAGGCTTAAAGAGAAAGAAAGGGTTTGCTGCCATGGAGACAAGTTTGTCTTCTTCACACTTGCTCCATACTGCGGTTACCGATAAGCACGTGGTGGTGATGCCAGACATAAAGAAATCTGCATAAAAATAAATAATTTAAAATAAAGCATATTAATACCATTAATACCATCCATTGTGCAATGGATAATGTCATTTGCTACTTCTTTTGATAAAGTTATGCCTTTTCAGAACAGCTATGAGTCTTAAAATGAGTCAATTTTTTTTTTCTTGCATCTATGTGTGGGCAGGACCATACTGAAAGCTTCCGATATTGCTGGGTTTGGAACTGCCTTTCATTCTTTTCTAATTTATTTCAGGTTATAAAAAATATAATGTGATCGGTATGTGCTGGTACAAGAATTTTTCAGGAAAGAAAAAGAGAAGCAGCCAGAATCCTAACAGCCAAATGGATTTTTTTCAAATGAAAAAAAAGAAAAAGAAAGAACCACAAAAAATAGAATTTTTCATCAATGTTTGCGTGTAAGATTTTATGGGTTTGATGAGCTTTTAAATTTGGAACTGGAGGCCATAACAATAATTATTAATACTTACGTTATAATGCGTTCTACTGTTTTAGAATTGTTTAGCTTTCTTTCCTCCTTACAGATTATCCTCATTTATCAACTACAACTGGGACCGGCAACCCTGTCACTAAATGAGATTGTCATTAAGCAAGACATCATGTAACCACGACAGACTTACAACCTCACTTTTACTACAGTTGTTAAGTATATCATCCCCAGTAGTTAAGCGAGACATCGTGTGACCGTGGCTTGCGATTGTACTGCTGGCTTCTCCATTGACTCTGCTAGTTGGAAGTCGGCCCTGAAGCAGTCAGATGGTAATCATGTAACTGCAGGACACTGTGATGGCCGTAAATGACCCTTGGTTGTGAAGTGAATCTGGATCATCTGACTGCGAAAATCAAAAATGTGTGCAGCATTTGTAAAGGTACTTTTTCACTGCTGTTGTAATTCTGGTCACAAAACAGGGCAGTCATTAAATGAGGACTATCTGCATTGTTCTTCATATGTGTACTATACCTACATCTGAAGGAAATAGGCACTTAGAAAGATCTAACTTGTCAGCAATGGTTATCTGTAGTACAAGCATAAAACATAAGAAAACCTCATGGTGTCATTATGTTCTCCATGTCACATCCAAGAGAATAATTAAGGGAAGAACTCTCAGATTAGCACTTGCAAATCACTCATCCACTAATTTTACCCATTATTCGTTGTGCACAATTTCTTTGTTTTTGCAGTTTTGTGCATTTCTGAACCATTTGTTGTTTTCTGATGCAAAACATGCCTCATCCAGGGAGAACAGCTGTCTCAGGTGTTCTGTTATCTTCGTTAAGACTAGCAAAAATTGAATTATAAACTAAGAAGTTCATCAGTCAAAGTTTTTGGGAGGTTTTTAAAAATGTGTTTACACATAAGGTATCCATAATGTTTTATCTGAAAAAAGTTTATGGGGAAAAAAAACTTTGATTTTGAAATCTCATTCAAAATCAATTGAACAAATGAAGTCAGTTCAAAGCAAATTTATTCTCATTTCAATTCTGCTCCAAAAATTAATCTCTGTTTTGAACTCTGTAAATTAGGAAAATCTATCTATCTATCTATCTATCTATCTATC
Organism: Azemiops feae; assembly: GCA_023970755.1. NCBI lineage: Eukaryota > Metazoa > Chordata > Lepidosauria > Squamata > Viperidae > Azemiops > Azemiops feae. The sequence goes on from JALGBA010000153.1 coordinate 51,486, forward strand.
TATCTATCTATCTATCTATCTATCTATCTATCTATCTATCTATCTATCTATCTATCTATCTATCTATCTATCTATCTATCTATCTATCTATCTATCTATCTATCTATCTATCTATCTATCTATTATCAATCTTTATCATCTATCCACTTACCTACCTTAAAGTACAACTTAAGGTACTTGACATTAGAGTAATCAGCAAATATATCAAATAATAAGTGCATTCAACATAAATCTTAAGACTATCATAAAAACTAGGATGTATTATACAGTGCCATCAAAGCAACCAGATTCATTCTAAATTCAGGTATATCTTATCTTGTCTCAGTCCCCAAAATGTACATTAAAACAATAATGTTTTTAAAAGCTTCCTTAATATTAAAAATGAGGGTGCAGTTATAACATCCAGTGGGAGGATGTTCTACAGTAGGGAAATGCTCAGTCAGAATAGAAATTGTTGGTTCTTTTTTGTTTATGTTTTTATCAGTTTGTATAATTTTCTTAGGAATATTTAAAGAATTTTTCATGCTATGTGTATTCTGCATAACTACATTTAATGTATCCATTAAACAATCAATTCTGCATGAGAGCTTTGTGCTTTGAGCAGAAGGTCAGGCTCTGTGACCTAAAATAGTCCCTTTTGACTCTTGGATTTTATGCCTCAGTAAATTAAATACTGTAGATATAGGATGTTTGAAAACATGTAAAATAATGTTGTGTTTTTTTCCTGGCAACAGCTTGTCAAAAGGTTCTTGATGTTACTCCATTTCTGCAGCAAAACAATGTTATAGCTTTTATGCCCTTTGAGCCATTCCAATGGATTCGGTTGGCAGTCTAAACAGTTGGTGGCCAGTTGCTGAAATGATGAGGGAAAATTTTCAGTCCAGATAGAAAAAGGCAGTAGCAACTAAAAATCTGATCCTTGAGATTCTCTCCAAGTGTGCTACTTAGCATGGGATATGATCAGGCCAAAGCACTTATTAAATAGCATGTAGTAGACACAGAGTGCACTCTAGTAGCCAGATCCCTAACTTTTTATTACCAGTGACTCCCCTATGACAGGGCTTTTCAACCTTTTCACTGATTGTACCACTTTTAGGATATGGCAATATTCGAGTACCACCTAGCAAGGTGTCAAAAACTTGATGACCAAAAAAAAACCCCTGTTCAAAGTTGCAATTGCACTGAAATGACTTATGACCATTTTCACACTTATGACCATTGCAGCATGCCCAGGGTCATGTGATTTATATTTGGATACTTGGCAACTGATTCATATTTATGATGGTCACAGTGTCCCAGGGTCATGTGATCCCCTTTTGCAACCTTTTGACAAGTAAAGTCAATGGCAGGGCTGCTGGTGGCCAAGTGCTAAGGCAGGACTTCCCTCCCTCCTTCCTTGCCTCCCTCTTTCTCATGCCCACCTCCTTCTGAAGGAAGAATTTGAACCCCCCCCCATATTTTTTCTCTTCCATATATTCATCAAATAAGGAAAAGCCTCCAGAAACAGAAAAGACAAACTGCTGAGTGAACTAGCTTAAAAAGGCACATTCCCCTTTAAGAATTAGCTACTGGCTAGAAAGGAAAGTAAGGAAGAAAAAAAAATGTAAGTATTGGCTGCCAGCTAAGGCAGCCTCCGCAAATGGCTCCATTCATAAGTAAAGGAATCTACAGGCAAAATCCATTCAGGAGAAAAATACTTCAAAATCCCTTGCAGAAAAACTTACAGCTAACAATAACAGAGCAATAGAAGCTAACACGAGACATCAGCCATCAGCCATCAGCCAAATAGAAATTGCCAAACACTCCTTAAGCACATAAGAATCCTTCCACTCTCCATCTCCCTCTCTCCCTCCTTCGTGCCTCTGCAGCTCCAGAGGACTCTCTCACTGTAAGTCCTTGCTGTGCTGGCTCTTTCCCTCCCCCACTACACTTGGTACACTACGCGTACCACAGGTTGAAAAGCCCTGCCCTATGACATACCTGACTAGTCTTGAAGTACCTAAACACTGGCGGGCTGGTGGCATAATGTCCTGCCCTCCCTTCAGCTGTCGTTGAAGGCCCATAAAAGAAGAATCCCTACCCGGAGAGACAATGACAATGCCCCAATGACACAGAAATAACCGAGCATGTACTTCTCCAGTGTAAGGACCTGCTCCAGCTGTCCCTCTCAGGAAAGAACAACTCTGGATGCCATGTGGTTGATCAAAAGAACTTTTACTGAGAAAAAGTTGCAGTAAAGTCAAGCGTAATCTAACATTCCTGTGCAAAGCACCAAGCTATTCTTCCTCCTCCAAAGCCCAACCCCCCCCGACAAGTCCACTGGCAGCCAATACAATGCCACAAGGTTGTTTTGAGAACGCTGAGGTACGAGATAGATAATGGTTCATCCCCAGGGTGCAGCGACCTTGGATGCTGGCTGTAACCGGCTGGGAAGGAGTACGTCCTGTCTCCGCAGATGATCCCCCTCCTTAATTCCCATGCGGTTACAGCGAAGTGAAAGCATGTGAAGAATGCTCCCTCGGAGTGTTCTCCTCCCCCTCCACCAGGATGGCAGGGCACCCAAAAAGGGGACCTGACATCCAGTACCTGTATTACAGAGACATTCATATTAGCTTCTTCTTCTTCTTATTGCCTAAATAACTATGGCACACAGGACAGCTCTATATCTCCCTGCTACTTTCAGATACTAACCCTGCTACAAGATATAATGTTGCCAGGTTTTGGGCAGCAGTATTTAAAATTCATCAGATGATGATCTGTGCCATAAACTAGTCTTAATGAGCATGTAGTTCATCATTCTAGAGTGCTCTGTACTGTAATAAATTTAGTTTGCTACACACTAGACCTATATGCTCCCCTATACACATCTAATGCTCCTATACCTCTCTTTAAATTCATTTATGTACCCCACTGTCGTTATACTGGTCATTGACTGTTTTAAAGATTTAATTTGATGTTATGGAACAGGAAGGACGTTCTGCCAGACAAGACTGAAATTGATTTGAACATGGATTTAAAAATGATGAACTACAGGAAAAATCTGGAAAAAGATAATATAGCGGATATACAAATGGTTGATGTCTTAATAATTAAAAGGGACATACAAATAACAAAGCAGAAGATTGATTTGGATTACTTCCTTATATTGGATTTACAGAAGAAACCTGTTAAAGTTTTGAAGGAATTTCTGACAAAAGATAAAAAAAGGGAAAAAAAAAAAAGTTCTAGGACTTTATTTGAAAGTATTAAAGACCAAGATTAGAAATTAAGGGGGAGAAATGTAAAGTTGATTTATTTGATGAAGATAAAAATATTTTTCTATCTCTGGTAGAATTTTTGCTGTCCATGACTATATGATGAGTTTTAAAGTTTTGTTTACAGATAAGAGATGAGATATAGGAAGAAGAGATCATTTTTATTTTAAGACAAAGTGATTTAATTACTAAAATTGTATATATTTATTCTGTCAAGTGCACCTTTATCTTGGAATCTTTTTTCTAGAATGATAATAAAGCTCCCAAATTCATCAGAACCTAATTTCCTTTTGGCTTCTCTTGAGAGACTCTCACCTCTAAAATCCGAATATTGTATCATTTTAACTTATGCCGGAGAAAACCTTTCATAATGTAACAGGTATTAGAGGAGACACAGGACTGCTATAGGGTAATTCTTATGAGAAATACTCCTTTCCCACCCCCACTTGCAAATGTAACCTTTTGTTCTCATTTAGCTTAATGCTAGTTATGCTTGCAGTGAAGGAACTTCTATTGTGGAGGGAGAGAAAGAAAAGGAGCACATAAACATCTTGTCAAAAGATTGATTGGATTATGCAATTCTCACCAAAGCTCACTATGGAACTTTCTAAAGACAATCAGAATGGAGAAGCCTTTTGGGAACTTGTCCCTGAATAAGGAGAAGAATTAGGACCTCTTCTGGAAAACCCACATTTGATAGACACACTAGAAAATTCTTGCCTTTTGGCAAGTAAATAAGGAATAAAATTAATTTTGAACTAGAGGTGGTGTTTATTTGGGGGGGGGATGATGTTATGATGCAAACTGCATCCCATATAAAGTTGCAATTCAAATAAGAAAGGGTAGTACTTGCACAATGATATCAAAAAACAAGTTTCATCAATTTGGCATCATTATGGCTAGGAATGGATGCATACATCTTCGGCTCTTCTCCCCATCAGTAGCAAAAATCACTGAAAGGGAAACTGTAGAGATGAATTACAGTTCTGAACTCTCATCCTCCTCAAGTATGAGTTGTTCTCCTTCAAGATTTCTCCTTCCAATTCCTTCATATCAAGAGAAGCCTGCCCTCCATTCTTCTTTCCAGATAACCAGCTTAGAAAAGATCTCCGATTCTTCCAATGATTCTCTCTATCTATCTGTCAAGGCTGCAAAGCTTTCTTTCCCTTTCTCCGTCTCCCCATTCCAGGGGAATTTGAGTAAAAAGAAATATCTTTGCATTCTCTTGCCCCAAAGAGACCCCCATTAGGAAACCTTCATCTTTTCCAGAAGAGAGATATGTGTGTATGTGACAATTCACCATCTTGGCCAGGCATGCTTTCTAGTTCAGAACTAATCACCACCCTTACCCTCCCAGGGTCCAGAGGAGTGTGGGTAAGAAATGAGACAGAATCTATTGCAGTTTAAAGATCACAGAAAGATGGAGAAAAAAAGTTTACTTCATAAACAAGTTGCCTTTTGCTCAGAAGCGTGCCCTTTGGAAGCAGTCTTAAATGGATTGGGTCCCATGTTGTCTATTAACATCTCTTCCCTGTGGTCCAAAACATGCACTCTCCCCCTCAGAAACTTAAAAGTCTGTGTGTGACTTAGGAAAATTGGAAAACCAGTTAGGCAGTTTGGGTTCATGTGATATTACAAATAGAATTGCAAAGCAGGCAGGAAGCATTGACATTTTCTGCTAGTCCCCCAGATTTGACTATGTCTTTGTATCTCTTTCAATGAATCAGGTATTTCAATTTTACCTTTTTGTGTCATGTAGCCATAATACATTCCACCTCAAATTCTTCCTCCCTCACAACAGAGACTGGAAATGGGATGGAAGAGATCCATATTCACCCTGAGAGGCATAGTTTTTAAGTACTCCTCAGTTTAAAGATCTTGCTTACTTACCAGTTCCTGCTTGACAGCCTCTGTGTAAGATACTATATAACTGGCATTGATACTACTCTTTTTTTCTGCTGTACATTAAATATTTACTGTATATTTAGGATTTATTTTACTCTGCTGAGTTAACCTGCAAAAAACTCCTACAAGATCTTTAATGGATTTACACAAACTCAAAATTGCCCACCATAGGAATTGTTTTAAAAAGAAAGAAAGAAAAATCTCCAGCAGTTACATCATAAACAGAACTCCAAAACTTACATTAATCTACATTGTTCAAATGTCTTTTCCCTTGTAGTGTAAACTCTCACAGTATTAAGATCATTGGTAACTAATTTTATATTACCTAATCCAAACACCCATTGTTTTAGCCCAACTGGAGATTCAAGCTTTTTCCAAAGGTCATCAAAATAGCTTACATGAATTTCATCACTTTCCTGCAGCTTCCTATAAAACAAAGTTACTGGCTTAGGAACTACTTAACCATTTTGAAAGACACTTGTAAGTTTAAAATGCTATGTTCAGTTCAGTTGAAATAAACTTACATTGTTTTCTACTTGCCGTTTTAACATTTTTATTATACGATTCTTTTTTTAAAAAAGAATACCTTTTATGGTAGTACCATTATCATGGCTCTGACCTCTCATGTCACCTGTCATAGTTTCCATACCTTTCAGCTTTGTAAGAAACACATTTCCTATATCAGCTCTGCAATATCAATGTCAATAAATTCTAGAAAATGCTCTTTGACAGTCGTAATTAAAGGGACATTTTCCCTGGGTTTTATGTTTCAAAATGTTCCATTAAATTAATTTCTCCCATATGGTTGACATCAGGTATGCAGACCAGAGTAGCAGAGCAATGTCTTGCTGACATTAGCTCTGTCACAATGCTTTGCTTTACTTTTGTAATCAGTAACTGTGTGATCCCATTTTGAATTCTTTTTCCAAGTATATAGAGATTTCTTGGATGATAACTTTTCTTAAATGTTGCTGGAAAACAGCATCAAACTTAGGCAGCAATTTAAATTTAAAGAAAGGAAATTTCCACTGCCTGGCACAAACAGGTGCAGGTAGTCCTCAACCTACGACGACAATTGAGCCCAAAATTTCTGTTGCTAAGTGAGACATTGGTAAGTGAATTTTGCCCATTTTATGACCCTTCTTGCCACATTGGTTAAGTGAATCACTGCAGTTATTCTGTTACTAAGAAGGTTGCTAAGTGAATCTGGCTTCCCCATTGACTTTACTTGTCAGAAGGTCGCAAAAAGGGATCATATGACCCTGGGACCCCGCAACCAACATAAATATGAATCAGTTGCCAAGTGTCTGAATTTTGATCACATGACCATGGGGACGCTGCAATGGTTGGAAGTGTGACAAACGGTCATAAGTCACTTTTTTCAATGCTGCTGTAACTTCAAACGGTCACTAAACAAATTGCTGTAAGTTGAGGACTACCTGTAATCTAATGTGCCCCACAGTGTGAAGTTTTGGGTTGCAACCACTCTCAATAGCAGTAAACCATTCAGAATATCTTGCCAATAAAAAGACACTGGTGCAGAGCTGATCATCTTAGGTAATAGGTAGGTTTCTTTCAAGCTCTGTGGAATGTCTGTAATAATTTGCTCTTTATATGGCATGCCAGTTTTTTCATTTATTATTTCCGATAGCACATTGGACTGAAAAGGTTTGCAGCTACTAAAACAGTATTCTGCATTCTGGATTTTTGAGTCCATAGCTGTGATCTTTACACTATTATCATTGGCAATATCACACCATAACGCATTGGGAGGAAAATTCTATTGCCATTGTCCTTAGAAAACATGCAGACTTTCACTGTCTGTTTGGCCCATTCAATAAAGCTAAGTTTTTCAGGCTAGTGCTCAAGTAAGCATGGAGTCTTTGATCTCCTAGATATAAAGAATTAAACTCAGCAGCAGCTGTTTCTTTTATTTTCACCATTCTCTTCTTGATTTCCATTTTTTCTACCACATGGTTACACCCATTTGAGGCAGATATACAGATGCTGTGGTAACAGTAGCTGCCAAATTATCTACATTCTGTTTGACTGGAAGATCAAGCATCTCCTCACTACTGACATCCTTTATAGGGTGGAAGAATCACTGGGAACATTAATGTATCTTAGGAGAGTTCCTTCTGGTTTAGACTGAAAAACTTTATTTTGCTTGCTTGCTTTTTCTAAATGCCATATGGATATTTGGCTGCCGTTCAGTGCTAGGTGTAATGGGTCTTCTCACACATTTGAAGAAGATAACTAAGAATGCAGGTAGCAGGCCTGAGTGAGACTTTAGCAAGCAGCAGGAAATAGGAAAAAACTCTGAGAAACTGTGTTCCAATTCAGGTTCCTGAACATGCTTAGATTTTCTTCACTCAAGGTCCTAGTAGTGTTTCATCCCTAACTCATTGTCTAGCACTTGAAGAGGTGCCCTCAGTTGACTTTATAGTAATGGGTTGGTGAGACATTATCTTATCTTTTAGGAGAAAAATAAAAATGAGCAAGAAGGATAAATGGCTGCAGAGAACAACATGGATAACCTTGAAGCAGGGATTAACACTACGATTAACACCAGAAAATCAAGCAATAAACAATACCGTAATCAAGGAACTACTAATTAGACAAGCAGTAAATAACAGCCTAATCAAGGAACTACCAAGGGACCCCCCCCAATGCTGACAGCGCAAACTACTGTATATAAACAACGAGCTGACCCCACTCTCTTCTAACACTGAAGATGTTACCTAGTCTGGTAACAAAATGTCAACAAGCAAACAACCAATCTCAAAAAGCACCAAGGACTCCACATATCAGCCATTGGAAATGTTGTTTATTTGGTGAACTTTTACCTTTTCCAAAGTTTTTAAAATTTATTTTAATCAATAGTTATTAAATTAGTCAATATACATACATATGTGTATTATGTATACATTAATTCAATTATTAACAGTTTGTCCTTGTCCTGCCATTTTTTTTGCATTGGTGCTTCTGTCAAATATGTCAACACACAGGCACATAACATTGATCTCAGCTGGCACATTGATTTCAGCTGAAGTTGACAATTCTAGCTTGAGAAGGCAGGGAAACTGGACTTTTCATCCAGTTTTTTGTCTGTGAGTTTTTTTTTCCTGTTCACTTTTTCCTTGGGATAGGATCATCTTAAATTCAGGATATTCTTCCTTTTGGATAAATACTGTATGGGTTATGTGGGTAATATGGTGGCCTAGTGGCAAAGATGCTCACCTCCCATTTGGAAGGTTAGAGTTCAATTCTAGGAAGTGATAGATGTTTCTCTCTCAGGGAACAAAGACAACATATCTGTTGCGAATTCTGCATAGGAGTCAGGAAGAGCATCTGGCCAATAAAGGCTCAGCTCCACTTGGTCATCCCAACTCTACCCCGAATTAAGGGAATATAAGGTAGTAAAAAGAAAAAAAACCTGTATATATTATATAGCACTGTTTGGTTTCCTAGTTGTTATATCCCTACTGTTGTAGGCAAAGCAGATTGGTATGAAGACCAGCTACTTACTTAAGAATCTCCTGCATTATTTTAGATGAAAAAACTGAATCCCCCAATTTGTGTCCACTTTATATTTCCTTGCACTGGGTAGTGTGAAGGAAAGAGAGAGTTTACAGAATTTTTCATTTGGGGAAAAGAGAGATTCCCCATTTCTGGAAGAGTGGAAATATTGTCAATATAGATGTCAATTTCCTTCTGTTTCATGATGCCAGCAGAAACTAACAGAAAGCAAAGATAATCCTTGGAATGCCCTTGAATCATAATTCCCCATTTTTACCATATTCTACAATCTGCTATGCTTCTCCCAAACTTCTGATTTTTTAAAAAAATTGGAAATATAAAAGCATGCAGAATAACTAGCCAGCTTTCCTTTTGAAATTTAGTGCAGATGTTTTATTTGCTGACACAATCCCTGTGTATGTTTCAGAGTAATCTATTCTGCAACTCTTCCCAAATAAATGGCAAAAGCTCATCTTGGAACACAGCTCAGCCCCGCAGTAAGTTACATAAAATGCCTCAGCTGATCATAAACCATAAGGTTTGTTAACACTGTTAACACTGTACATCTATACAATATATCTAGCCTGCTAAACTGTCAGTTCTCAACACAGCAAAGCAATAATTATAGCTTTCATTAAATTATGCTAAGAATCAAAGAATGAATTGCATAGCAGGCTTCAGTGAGTAACATTTCTTACAGAATCTGTTAGAAGCAGAAACAGGAAATCTTGCTGCCCTCACATTTGTCTGGCTTTCTTTTATGTTCTAGATAGTCAGAATAGCTGGGGAGATCCATTAACTCATCACAAAAGGGGTTTTGTGAATTTGCATGTAACAGAGAGAGAGGATTAAATTGTTTGTGTGCAGCATGTGAATTTACCTTGCTTAATGGAGATGCCTGCTTGCAGGATGCTGTACAGCAGGGGTCCCCAACCCCCCCCCCTCCGATCCTCAGACTGTTACCTGTCCATGGCTTATTGGGAAGCAGGCCACACAAGCGGCAGGCAAGCTCGTGAATCTCCATTTGTTGCATACATGGGATTCAGTTGTGTGCATGAAACCATCCCCTCCCTCCCATTGTTGCTGCCACTGCCAGTCCGCTGAGCCAAAAAGGTTGGGGACCGCTGTTATACGGTATACTAAAAGAGAATCCATGGGAATATTTAGCATTTCTGTAGAAACCCCAGGTCATCATTTAGACTCTGTCACAGGGCTAGAATTGCCATGCATTAGAAGATTCCATAGACAGAAACTGATATCAGAGCCACTTTTCTTCAAAACATCCCTAATGAAGGAAAGGTGCCATTTGGTCTCTACTAGAAAACACGTCTTAGGACAGGATAACTTTGTTTCTTCACATAAAAGATTCAGCTGAAGGATCAATGAATATAGAAATGCAAGCAATTGCTCAACACCTGAAATGACATGACCATGGGGATTATGTGGCAGGCATAACTTCAAGGATGGATCTTAAGTAACTTTTGGGGGTCCATCATAACTTCAAACAGTTGTTAAGTGATCAGTCATTAAGCAAGGACTACTGGTAATTGCTGCCCATTCTTCTGCACAATAGAATAATAAGAAAGAAATAAGGACATGAAACTCACATGTATTCAACAATTCTTGAATGAATAACAGTTTGTATCAAATTATGACATTTATGAAATTTATTGATTATATTACTGCTACTGCTACTGCTATATAACTTAGTTATAAGCCATATGGCAATTAGAATTGCAATGAAATGACATTATCGTGTCAGTCCTGTGACAGTCTGTATCATAATTTCAAACTTGTATTTCTCCAAGTCAGCATGACAAGTTTGAAGAATTCATTATTTCCCTATAATCACACCTTTAGAATTCATGTCAAGGTATTAATTCTGGGTTAATGATGGAAATGAAAGCAAAATTCTTATAAAGCAGAGTCATATAATGATTCTGGCAGTGGAGGGAAACTAATATGAATGTATGGATTCATGAAAGTGGATATTAAATAAAGCATGAATTGTAAAAGTTACCAGTGCAATGGATTATATTACCAGTCTTCTTAATGTAGTCTAGTGGTATTTAAATTTTGATAGCTGAAGAAGATGTAATCTAATGCAAAGTGACTTGAAAAAGAGTCATATAGCCACTTCAAACAAAACTTCTTGTTATGCATCAACTTTCAGTGGAGAGGGAAGATTATGCTGTGAAAAAATAAAATATTTTGCAACATTAAGGTATTTGTCCAGGGACAGGCTGCAATGGAAGGTTTATAGCAGGGGTCCCCAACCTCTGGACTGTGGCCCACTACTGGGCTGTGGCCCATTTGGAATTGGGCCATGTGAGTGGTTGGCTGGAGCGTATGCTCACAATTCAACTTGCGTGAGTGGCGGGCTGGTGGGCAATTGCGTGCATGCATGCTGGTCTGCCACTTGTGCCAGCCCACTACTCATGCTGCCCAGTTCCTCTCCCCCTCCAGCTAGGCCCCCAAGCCACAAAGGTTGGGGACTGCTGATTTATAGGGTTGGATGGAAAAGGAGTCTTGCACTGAAGATAGATTTGACTAATGCAAAATGAGACTTGCACATCATGAGTTTAGCATCAGGGAAATTTGATGCATCTGTCCATGGTTGGGTTAATCCAGGGTAGGCAACCTTGGCTCTTTTATGACTTGTGGACTTCAACTCCCAGAATTCCTGAGCCAGTCCACGAGTCATAAAAGAGCCAAGGTTGCCTACCCCTGGGCTAATCTATCTTCAGCTCGCCTTGATTTATCCCAAGTTATTTTTACTGCAACAGAAAATTATTGCAGATTGTGTTTTCCTTGCTTGCACTATAATGATAGTTTTATGCTATCAAAACTAAATTGTTCAAACTCTAAGGTCAAATTACCAATTTATTAAACACAGTGAAGAGTTAAAGGTTATTGTTCTGACAAGTGCCTTTCAAGTTGGTGTTTCCAAATATCTAGGGCTGCAACTCTCCTGATTGTAGGAATCCCCCAAAGCCCATGATTTAAGTGTTTCAATAGCTAATGACTTTTGACACAAAGAAACTAAGGCCAATTAATCATATTACTTGTGTGATTTACTTGGACAGGTGTGAAAAATCTTTTCCAGTTGAAGGACTCATTGTATAACCTCACATGATGACTGGGTGCAGTAAAACAAAAATGGCTGAAATCTTATAAAATCGCGGCCACATTTCTTATAATTTCATATGGATGTCACACCATTTGGGAGATTTGTTAATCTTTTGGAGTCCTTGAGCCTAAGATTCTCCTCCTGATAAACTGAATAATGTAGCTGGAAGCATTTCCTGTAACTGCAAGCAATTGCAGTGTTGGACAATAGTTAATTCAAGGTACTTGTCTATCATTACTGACCTGTTGAAAAAAAGCTCCTAGGAGATTCTATGGAGCTATAGGGTTTATTAGAACTAATTTGCAAAGGTTTTAGTGTTGTGCTATATTTTTGCAACGTAGTTTGTGAAATTATTTTTCTAATTCCTTAATTCATCTTGGCAAATTATTTCCCCCTAATTTTGATTAATATGTTGCCATTTAGAAGGTTTTCTGCTTTTTATACAGATTATCTTAAATATGACAAAAGATAAAAAAATGATTATTTATGGAGTTTGATATTTAAGAAGTTGAAATGTCACTATTCATCACAATTAAGACAATGCATGCTACAATTTGCTTTTGTAGTTTTTGCAATACAACATGCATAATTTACAGTGAAAATGGGAAGTACATTGAATTTTTGTTTATTATACATGTTTGCATATTGTGAAGCCATCTTATGGTATCTGTCCAGACTTGACAACTAAAACAGTGCAAAAGTTAACTGTTGTGGAAGATTCCATTATCTTGTCTGCCAAAGTAACTAGAACAAGTAGAAGTTAGGGTGTTCTTACCCAGTGGTCTTGATGGTATCACAGGTATATCCTATTACAAAATATTACTATGCCTATTTTTCTCAGATAGTTGCTCTGCTCTTCCAGATGTCCAAGACTGTGAACTTTCTATTATCTATCTACTATTGTTTATTCCATCATTTATCTCTTTTTCAAGCCCTTTTCTTAGCATTATGTTGAAAGTCAACATATTTTGTCTGTCTCTAAAATGCCTCATGGAAAACAAATGAGGACTTCAATTTAAACATAAGGAACTGATGGCATCATCTTTGAATGGCTGTTGGTCATGAGATTTGTTGCCTTCTTCAGGGAAGAATACTGAAAAGATTGACCATGTGGATCAATGTGGATCAAAGCACCTTGAAGTCAGGACAAGAAGCAATGGATGGAAACTAATCAAGGAGAGAAGCAGCCTAGAACAAAGAGAGATTTCCTGTCAATGAGGACAATTAATCAATGGAACAACTTGCCTCCAGAAGTTGTGAATGCTCCAACACTGGAGGTTTTTAAGAATATCTGAAATGGTATAGGGTTTCCTGCCTGAGCAGGGGGTTGGAATAGAACAGGGGTCCCCCAACCCCCAGTCTGTGGACTGGCACCAGTCCGTGGCATGCCAGAAACTGGTCCGTGCAAACAAGCAAAGCCCCATCCACAGGATGTAGGCAGCACGCAAAACCACACCCCCTCTGGTCCACGAAAAAACCTCTCTCCACAGAACCGGTCCCTGGTGCTCAAAAGGTTGGGGACCTCTGGACTAGAAGACCTCCAAGGTCCCTTCCAACTCTGTTATTCTGGATGAATAAGTATCCTTGGGGACCAGAAATCAGAAACCCATATGAGAAGAGCTCCTGCTAGTATTCTGTGTGCTTTTGATCATATGGCATATAAAGGAAGCTTCTCAGTTACTGGAATGAATCTTATACTCACCTGCTTTCTGCCTTCCAAGACCGTACAGAACAGAAAGCCGGAGAGAATTGTATTCTCTTAAAGGAGGCTCTTCAAAGTATCAGACGAAATGTTTTATCATCATCTTTTTTAAAAAAAAAAACTGAAGTTTTGGTTTCATGTAGCGTAATTCCAAAAAAGCAATACTGTACTGCTCTTCCTAATAGTAGGAATGTCTGCATGACTTACAAGAGCAAGACTAGGCTTATAAACATCAAAGAATGCCCTCAGCAATGTTAATATAAAATTAATCAAAAATAACTTTTTATATCTGTCAAGCCAGAGGCACTTCCCTCCCTCAGTGAGTAATGAATGAAAGGAACATGTTAGGTTGTATTTTATTTCCACATTTTAAATACTGTGGACAAAGTTAAAAAAAAAACAAAACCTTACAAGGTAAATCTTTTTAGAAAGTGATTAGGCATCCAAGAATATATATTTTTACAAATATCTTTATTAAGTTTCAAAAACAAACATTAAAATACAAACTAACATAAAAGGAGAAAAATGGAGAGGAATAACAGGATAGGTTAAAAAGTGACAAAAACAATCAAATATATAAGAAAAGTGACCTCCAGCTTTTTTCAGTAGATGACAATACAATACAAACACATTTTTCTAATTTAAATGAAAATTTAATATTTAAACTACCTTAAACTATTACTAATAAACATGGCAAAGTCAATATTCATATTCTTCTCTTGATTTTAGTCTAATATATAATAAATGGTCAAATATATTAATATGTGGGTTATTCATATTTAAAAACCACAATATTTTTCTAGTCAAAATAATTTTGATGGAGGGGATTGAAACTCCCCTTTTCACAGGAACCAAAATCTCTTAGTCTAATATTTGTTGTGAGTACAGGGTCAAGTTGGGGTCCTGGTATCTGCAAAATCTTTACTTGCTGCAGTAGTAGCAATAACAATACAAATATTTTTTCTTCTGCAGAAAATAAAATAGTCCTTATATTAATATACATCTGCCAGGGGAATACCATAAACAGGGAGGAGTAGAGCTCTTGATCTAAGATATGTCTCTTTTTTAAATGGGGAAAGATTTATAAACCACTATGTAGATAAGGGACCTTCCTCCTAACCCCAACAGATTTTATTCTTTATGGAAACAAAATTTTATTTTTAAAAATCTCAAAATGTTAACAATCAAGCCACTTTTTTTCTGATTTAGTGGGAAGGGCTGAATGGCACAATAAATTTTTCAGGCATTCTTATTTGCTCTTAACACCTTAAACTCAGAAATATACTAATCACACCACACATTAGGCACCAACTTTGTTTAACATGTTTGGTTTGAAAAATTGGATGCTTTGTTCCACGGAACAAAGTATAATGCTGCTGTATCATTGCTTATGCCTTGACCTGAAACTATATATTTCTATTGTTTGGGGTGGGGAATGAATAAAATAATAATACGTTGACAGAAATATAATTGAATGCTGATGAAACCTGAGGGAGTTTTTTAAGTTACATATTTGAGTTGTTTCTTAACAATATTATGAAGAATGGACAAACCACTCTGAAAGACCATCTCCATTCAGCGTAGGCTGTAGCATTTTTGGGCCTTAAGCAACAGATCTCTAATGTCTTCTTCACATTCATGCTCATAAATCCATTGGCAATCATTGCATCATGCTTATGAGGCACTTCCTGCTTCATAATCTAGGCATCTGATAACTGATATATAAAAGAAGAAACAGAGAAATGGTGGAGTGAAGTGAGAAATTATAAGAAGCAAAATCTGGGATATAATGAATGGTAGAAATTGATGAGATCTGGCAGGTCACTGCCAATCAAATGAGAAAGAAACCCTTTCTGCCCTGGCTGGATTTGAGAGGTAGACCAACTTATGAGAGAGAATGAACTCATCAGTGCACATCACAGCAGGAGTAAAAATGTGGACAGACACATATTCATGCACCAAAAGGTTAGACAGCAATTAGGAGTGTTCTAGTCATTTGTAGGACTCCTGCTAGTACATGGTTTTTGGCAGACTTTTCCCAGTGTTTACAGACAATAGATGTCTAGCCTACCATTTCTATCAATTTCACTTGAGGCCTGGTGAAACACAGCTTGCGGTGCACAAATGAAATGTGCACTCTAAATATACTGCAGCATGTAATCTTTTTCTTAACAAGTAAAGGGTTTCTTCTGATTGAAACTTTGAAAAACTACTGTGCTGAGTGATTCTGCAGTGGAAACTTTGACAGGAACGGAAAGAAGCACTTCTCTGTCATGAGATATTTATGAAAAGTCTCATATTTTGGGAGAGTAAGTTGTTAGTAGGAAGATTTATAGATCCACTTTTGTAAGGGGGAGAGAATCCTGGTGATGCATCTGTATTCTTCCAGAATAATATTGTCAAAAGGATGAGACTCCTTCCTTTTTTCTGTTTGTTACCCAAGCTGGGAATTTAATAGAAATCACCAGAGAGTCAGTGGAGAGTCAATATATGTGTATTCACCCAAAATTATCAAGATACACCAGGGCTTGTAGTTTAAAACTTAGCCAGTCATTATTAATACAATAAAATGCACCAGCTTATTACAATATTTTCTACGCTATTGATATCAACAACTTCCACATAGCATGAACATCTTCCTTTCATATTTAAAACAGATGTTTCCTTATCTTAAAGTTTTAGTAAATTTCCTTATTTATGGTTAAGCATATGTCTCTTTATCTACAGCTAGGCGATGGGCATTATACATTATATCTATCTATCTATCTATCTATCTATCTATCTATCTATCTATCTATCTATCTATCTATCTATCTATCTATCTATCTATCTATCTATCTATCTATCTATCTATCTATCTATCTATCTATCTATCTATCTATCTATCTTCATCTTCCTTGACATAGATTTTGCTACATGATATATTCACTTGTTTATTGTGACAGGAACCAGTTTTTACAAATGGCATTAATTTAAACTTATTGTAAACAAGATAAGCAAAATATTCTAATAGGAAGCATTAAACCCTAGTCTCCCTAATATATAAGGCCTAATTTCAAATTTTAGTTTCAAAGTTTATTTTCATGGCTGCTGTACTTAAACCATTCCAGAATATTACTTACAAGTTTAATTTATTAGTTAGTTGCATTAGTTAGTTAGTTGCATTAGTTAGTTGCATTGTCAGTCAGATGTTTAGACTGAATTTGACATTTTATCCCAAGGACCTGGGATAGATAGATGTTGTTCGAAGGTGTTAGAGGAATTGTCACAGGATGAAAGCTATTCAAAATAAAGCTGCTTTGACTAATAATGATTTTGTCAACGATAGTTCAAGGCTAATTCTTAATAGTTAATTTCCATTTCCCTTATAAATCTAAATCCTAAGTATTAAACCAATTAATCCCTTATTTTTTACCATTTTCCAACAATATTTAAATCTAATAATCATATTTCCTTTCATCTCAAAATCTCCCTTTAGCCCATTAGTTGAGACTTTAGGATTTCTCTAATAAATCAAATGACCCCATTTTTTAAACCTAACTCTAGCTTTCTTTTTATGCCAACCAGGATTCCATACCAGTGCCTTTAAATCATCATTCTTGCACATGTTGCTTGAATCAAAGAGACCATCTAGTCATCAATTTTCCAAAGGAACTGGTCCATTTATAATCGTTAAATTATTGCCCTGGTGGCTCAGATCTCCATATTTGCTCTAGTATCTTTATCTTCAATTCGGTCTGGTCTTCTTCTTCCTCAGATTTCTTCTGGTTTAAGTAAAAGGTCATGTCCAATTTTATGGTTGTTGTTTCTTAACCAAACAACAACCATAAAAGTTGAGTTGTAGGTTCTTTGGTTGCAATCAGGGTTTGGTTGTCAGAATTTTCAGTATATTGGAGTTGTTCCGCTTCTATTATTTTCTGAATTGTAAGTTCTTTAGTTGGAATCTGGGTTTCAGTTTGTAGGTTCAAGCTGGCACCTTTGTCTTTCAGTCTGGATTTAATTATCTCAGTAGCTTCAAGAATTTTTTCAAGTATAAGTTTATAATTAATCAAAATTTGTTGCTGGTCCTCCTCCATTTCTGAACTGATTATAAATAGTCCTTTAGTGGAGGCTATTTTTTAAACAAGAGTCAGTAAATGTTCACCTCCACAGTTCTTAAAAGCCAATTTCACCTCCCAGCTGTTCCAACTTTTTATCTCTTTTAGATAATACCAAGGACAGATCTGGGCTGTAAGCAGGTCTCTTTGTCAAAAGTATTCACTTGCTGTACCAAGGTTCGCCACAAGATAGCATTTAGAATCCTTTTCAGGAAGGCTAGGTTTTTATCCAATTTAAGTTCTTTTTAATTTTGTTTAGAAGTAGATAAAATAGCAGGTCCCCGTGAAAGTAGGGATTTTTTGGGTCCCCAAATATCAAGAGAATGCAAATCCAGTTACTTAGTTGATCTTTTCAGGGCTTTATTTCCCCTAAGTAGTCAGGTGCCGCCATTTTAGAGGGTGAGAAAAAGACGTTCCCTACCTTCTCTCCTCACAGGGGGAAGAGGTTTCAAGAAGCTTTTTACAGGAAAATACTTGGGAATACAAAGAATGTAAGATCTCACCCAGTTCCTCCGCAGTGCTTTCAAAGTGCTTGATAGTAATTTTGGCCTCGGCTGGTAACGGCATTAGTGATGGGCCACGTTAATGGCTGATCTTTTTCCTGTCAGTTTGAAGAGCTGCCCTGGGTCAAACGGGAGGGCTGCCGCCCTTCCACGATCAGCGGGAGGTCCTCTTCACGCTCATCGCCCCTCCAGGGTGACTTTACACCCTTTTCAGGGTCCCCCGGCAGGAGAAAACCGGATGGCGGAGAGAGCGATCACTCCGCACGTCTGCTGGCGCCGTGATCACAAACTGGAAGCCTCAGTAGGATTCAGTTATTGATGTCATGTATTGAAGCTGAGAGGAGGACATTTGTCAGTGTGTTATGTGATTGCTATCAAGTTGGTTGGGTTTTTTTGTGTTCTTTCATTTAGTGAGCTTGTAAAACGTAATAAAATTAAAGTAATGATGCAAAGAGTTGACTGGTTGCCCAGAAAGCGATGTAAAATAGTATTATTAAGTGAACAAGTCTACAGTTATAAAGAAATTAGAAGAAAAATTGGTGAAAACTTAACCATTTCTACTGTACACTTTCCCCAAAAGGTTTCCACACTTTTGGCCACTACTGTAAATGGCTTTCTTAAATTCACTAAATTTTTAGGCAGAGAGGTTGGGTGGATTATTTCTCTCATTTTTTTTCCAAAAGAAAGAGAAATAATGTGGGTACAAAACAAAGTATTTGCCTGGAGAACTGTGTGTTCTGAGATATTGTATGCTGAATTGTGAGAGCTGAAAAGGTGAATAGCTTTGAATAGTACTAATTGCAAGATATTCTGAGAACTACTGATTGCACATTGTTAATGATTGGATGACTGTGTGTGTTGAGCAAGTAGTACAGGGATGTCAAACTCGCAATGTCACGTGACGTGTCGCGACGTATCACGACTTTTTCCCCATTGCTGGCAATGGGGTGGGTGCGGTTTCGCCATGACGCATCCGGCCCGTGGGCTGGCAGTTTCACACCCCTGAAGTAGAGTCTGCAAGAGAAATATAAGGCAGCCTTATTCAGGAAGTGAATTTATTGATCTAATCAGCAAGGTGAATTGACAAAAGGTTGCCAGGGGAGGCCCTGAAAAATTTTCCCTTTGAGTCAAGAGTTTGTAATTTTATAATATGAAATCCTGAGGTGGGGAGTAGGGGATAAGAAATAAAAGCTTTTCTACTAAGAAGAATAAGTGAAGATGGATGGGTAGGGATCTGCTGTTGGGATACACAATACTTATGGCATGTTTGCTTCCTGCTCTTCCAATGGCTCAAATATTTCACTCTCTTGATCTTTTAAATTCAAGGGCTGCTATATTTGCATATGCTGCACATATATTCAGGTTCTACCAATCACAGTATTTCAATACTATTTGCAAATGGGAAAAAGGAGCGAAGTTCCGCTAATCAAGTCTACTTACATGGGCTCAACTCTTGCTGATAATGGATTTGATTAGTCAAAGAAGAAACCTACTTTTCATCACATATGGGGCATAATGTTCTGGGTGCAGAAGGTAAACTGAAGGGTAAGAAATATTCCAGTGTACATGATAAAGCAGTATCCCACTGTTCTATGAGCTAGGAATGTTAGTAATATAATTGTCCACTTGCCCTGACATTGTATAACCATATGGAAAGTTCTTAAAGTATTCTGAATTCTACGATCAGTTCAGACTTTGAAAGGATGTTCTTCACCTTCAAGCAAATGGTACCACTGCTAAAAACATCCTTGATGATCAAAAGGTCTATATTAAAAACATACAGTAATTCCTTTAAACAAAAAAGATCTGCTGCTAGGAAACAAATGCCCAAGAGAGATTGAAGTAGTTTGTAAAAGGACAAGGACAAATTAGAAGCATCAACGTATAAAATGCCTGAAGGATAGGATCTGGATGAGAGAAAATGGGTTGAGAAAACTTTGCTGTACTTCAGAATCTCACTTCAAAGGAACTCTTTTAAGGTTTGTTACCATAGTAAAATATGAAATAAATTTACAGTAAAAATTAACTTTAAAAATTAACTAGAAAATGATTTATATTCCTGTTAGCTGAGGATTAGGGCCTGAGAAAATTCCCAGCACAAAATGAATTCTCCCTTAGTTGGAGCTATCCCAATTCCTGATTTTGGGTTATAGTATCCCAACAATCTAGCTTAGAATAGACATGATAGCCATAAAGTAATTGAGGAATTCCTTGTACTTGATTACTACAACAGGTTTCTCTAAGTAAATCAATAGATCATATAAGTGCACACTAAAGAACTCTCAAAATCCTGAAAAAATATTGTACAGATACTCATGCACCATTGACTGATCCAAAATTCATTCTTATGTATTCCTGCTCTCTATAATAAGAACCAAAGGCGGTTAATGGAGACAATGGTACCTTTTCTGCAAAATCCAGGTGAGAGGCTCTCACTCATGATGACTTTCTTTGGGATTGAAAGACAGTATCTCAGTATCTCTGGAGGGATAATTATATAATGAAAAATTGGATCCTGATAGTTTTGTAATTGAGTAAACACACAAATATTAAGTCCATGGCATAATGTGCAGGTGCTCTAGGCACCATTAACATGCCAGTCACAGTGGCCAATCTTTCCTGCTTAAGGTAGCAGGTAGCCTCAGTATGAAATCACAACAGCCAGTCTCTTCCCTTCAGGTAGACAGCATTGTCAGCATTGTGACACACTGAAGAAAGCAGCATCAATAAATGTGGACACAGTATGTGTGTCTCTCATTAGAGTGTGCCTATACAAGGACAGGTAGTTCAATTTCTTTTAATGAAATAAGAAAAAGGTCTGGACAGAGAAAAAATAGGCAAGGGCCAGAACAGTTGGCAAGTCAGAAGCATATTTTTTATAATGCTTCCATTGACTGAAAGCTAAAAAAAACAAACTGGGCTGCCAAAAATGTAATGAACATAGAAATAGACACCAAATCTTTGGCAGGGTTCAGATGTAAAATTGTTCAATAAAAGGTTAAGCACTGGAAATGTGAACAGCTCCATAAGGGAAGAGAAAGTCAATCATTGTGGGAAGACAAGAAGGAATAGGATGGCATGTGTTCTGTGACATCATTATGTAAATTACTTCTTTGTCATGGTGCCTATTCTCTGGAATGGCATTTCCCCAAAGATCCATCTAGCTGCAACTATTGAGATTCAGAAAGTCACTGAAGACCTAACTATTTTATCAGGACTTAGAGTGAAGTGGTTGGTAAGCTCACACAACTTATCTTGTTTTCTATTCACAGCTTTTCTTTGGTACACATATGATCTGTATTTTTTTTAGTATTGCAACTGTATTGCTTTTAAGGTAGCTGTATTCCTTTTAAGGCAGAAGCTGTGTGCAAAGTCATCTGGCATCATGTGACTTCTAAAATTCATTTAGATGTAATTAAATAAATGACATATTTTGTGTCATTTGTATGATGCCATCATTATTAGATTTATAACCCACCTTTATTTTAATAATTTAATTAATTAATTTAATTAAGTAACAGCAGCTCAAGACGTTGGCTCTGAGTCACTCAGCAGCTATCATGCTTAAGAGGACTAGAACTCATGGTCTGCTGTTTCTAGTCCAATACCTCAAACACCACACTAGACTGGTTCTCATGATGCACATGATGCCATTATAGCATGTACTGACTGCCTCTGGAGAAAAAGAATTCAGAAGAACCGGATAATAGGCACAACTAAGTGCAAAGCCACTTATTTGAAAAAATGCAGTATCTGTAGCCAAACAAACAAATATTAAAGTGAGTGATTATTTAAAATATTGTGCTTACGGTAGGTAGGTGGATAGGTAAACAAACAGAGAGAGCTGGAATGGCGATAATGTGGAAAATATTTTACAGATTTAGCATTTACAGATTTATATGTAGCAACCACCTGCTACAATGATTTCAGAATGCTAGCCCCTTGAGGCTCTGATTGACTTTTGACAGATGGTGGTTGAACTCCAAGTAGCCTTTTTCCTTGCCTTCACGCTTGCCCTGGCCTAAGCTGTCCAAGAGAATATTTTTTTATTGGACATGAATCAACACTCTTTTTACCTAACCCACAGCTTCTTCTTGCCCTTCTTTACTGTCTGAAGTTATAAAGCAGTGAACTACAAGATTCCGAGAGACAGTTCAAGGTTGCTGCCACTTCCTCAAGCCACCTCCAAACTGCAAGGATGGTTGCTGCACTGAATTATTCATACTACTTTAATTTCTCCATTTGGTGGTATGGGAGAGTTAATTAAGGACAAATGACTCGAATTAAATAATATTTCAAACACGGTGTCTCACTACATTACAACAGCATGACTACTTGTGCCACAATATCATGGATTTCTTCCCTTTCTTTTGGATATTTAAAATCCATGACAGAATCTGGCTGAGGTCGCCCGCCATCATTCACTTGTTTCTTTTAAAAAATAACAACCATTCCAACTGATCATCATCCAAAACCTTGCCATTTAGGCTCATTGGAACATCATCTGTATCTAACTTCCAAACTTCAGCTGTGTTTCATTTTGTTTCTCAAGCTCTTTTTTGGATTTTTTCTTGAAACCTGCTTTTACTGTCTTACCTTTTACTGTCTTACCTCTGGATGTGACTCACCCAAATCCCCTAATTTGTTAGGGTTAAATATGGACAGGAGTTTCAGGGATTTGAATGCACCAAGCAGACAAGGTGGAAGCTGAAAAGATTTACTGAACAAAGGACAGCAAAAGAATTACTGAATTGCAAAGTGTAACACACACAGGAAATATTCACAGAAAAGAGATCAGATTGGCCTCAACCTTGCTGGTTTTTTGCAAGGTTCTGAAAACATCATTTTTCCAATGGGCATAGGGACTCAGCAGTGTGATGGAGCTGATGCAGTCACTGTACTGATCTTTCTGATGAACGATATTACTTTGGTTGGGTGCTTTATGTATTTTATAAGGGTTTTATATGCTTTTATAAGGATCTTTTTCTTGTTTTTGAATTGTTTTCTTTGCTGTTTTTGTATTTGTTTTAATTGTTCATAAGTCAGTTAGAATCATATATATGGGATTTGTGGCTATATAAGTTTGAAAAATAACTAGCTAGCTAACTAATTAAATACAGCAAGACATGGCAACATTCAGCAAAAAATATGAATCCAGGATAGAATCTCATGTCTCTTCAGTGTCAGGGAGTACCTGTTGCAAATATTTCTTAGATTACCCTGGCTAGTAATTAGATCCTTTTGGGGGCAGGCCTATGCTGAAGATGAACGTTGGGAGGTTTAGGAAAGTTGGGAAGGTTGATTGTTGGGAAGGTTATATGTGCTCTTGCATTTACTCATATTTCTAATTAACCAGGTTTAATTGTTGGTGCGGTGTGGTGGTCTAGAGATGAAGACACTCACCTCCCACTTGGAAAATTGAGAGTTCAATCCTAGGCTGCAACAGACGTTTCTCTATCAAAGAGAAAATATCTGCTGTGAACTCTGCGTAGGCACCAGGAAAGGTATCCAGCCAGTAAATGCTCACCTCCATTCAGTTGCCCCGATTCCACCCCGAATCAGGGGATTACAGGGTTGTAAAAAGAAAAAAATGTTTATATTTGTTGCCTCTTAGTTAACTATGCAAGATAATACCAGCAAAATCCTCTTTTCCCAGATAGCTGACTTTGGCACTTCTAAAGGAAAAAAAAATAACACTCCTAAATCAGACTGTTTGAGAAAAGAAAAGTTAATTATGGGAAGCAATAGAGGGTGGGGAGTGCAAAGTTTTATCTTTTTGAAATCAAGGCTTTATCAAGCCATGCCATTACAAAAATACCAAAGGGACACCATTTTATACAGGAATGCATCCAAAAAAGAGTACACCATCTTAGCCTCCTCCCACAAGCCTCCTTCCCATTCTCTTCCTTCTAGTAGTTGGAACAGAAATAATGGCTAGAGGAAAAAAATGGTAGGAAGACATGATCTGTTTGTTTTGGGAGCTGCTTGAGAGAAAGCACTGCTGGCAGAAGAAGAAGCCTTTAAAAGAAACCCAAGGAAAGAAAGAAAGAATGTTCTAGTAAAGATAAGAGTTGGGGAAATCTGTTTGGTGTAAGCTTCCTTTCCTCTGAATGAATGGAAGACTACAGTGGAAGGGAAGGGATGGGGCAGGACTAAACTCATGGCCAAAAGAAAGCAGCTTATTTTTTTAAATATTAGATATGCTTTGTTTCACAGGGCTGCTCACTGATTTTGTTATGCTATTAAAATCTCAACATAACTGGTTCATAACAAAACCAATGGGAGCTGAGAACCCAGCAGAATATTGTAGATATTGATTACACTGCAGGAACAAACAGGACACTTGTTACCAATTAATTAATTTGATTTATTTGTGTTTTGTATTTTCCCATACTCTGAATCTAAAGGGAGCATGTTACAAGTTTAAATAATGTAATGACAAAAGACCATTTTGTTTTATTCATTGCAATAAGCAATACTGAAAACATATCCAGAATCTGGATATTTGAAGCCAAGGCTATGCTTGTTTAATGTACAGAACAGGGTTTGTGCTCTAAAAAGTTATATCAAGTTTTCTGATCTACCAAAATAGATTAATAAATTACTGTGTAAATCTGGTTCAATATATCTCTATTTGGAAGAAATAGATTCAATATCTTTATGATACTAAAAGGAGCCCTGTGATTGTAAAATGTCCAGTAAACTGTAGTGCGTTCTCAATATGCCTTTAAAGACTTTATCAATCAGTTGTTCTAAATTGATTCTTATCATTATGAGGATTTAAGATTGCTTAAACAAAGTTTAATGATACATTAAAACTATTTCTCCTTGTTGAGGAAACAAAGTAGAGCTATGCTCTGATGCAGAGAATGCAGAAAACTGGGACAAACTGATTCAAGGTAGTTGAATAGTTGGTTCCAACTCTTCTAGTCTTATGAATGAAGGCAAATATATGTGTCCCAGGATCCAATCTGGGTCAGTCACTGGGACCAGAGGTTTAGTCTTCTGAACTTTTGGACTTGTGCTGGAGCCTCAGGGAACTTCTCTCTCACCAGAATTTTTAACGCGTTCCCTGAGGATAGACTCCACCACGAGTCCATAAGCAACTTTTGGTGATCTCTCCAGATTGGATCTTCTAGTCTTCATTTAAAAATTCTATAGAACTCTGGGCTCCATATTTTTTAATCTATTCAGTACCACAGCACTGTGTCCCCACAAAAGGAGGGGGGAATTATTTGAGGTTTGTTTGCCTAAATGGTCCTAGTCAGGAGCCAGAGAAAGATTGAATTTATGGATTGATAGGTTTGTTCTGAGATCAAAGTGATTCTTGCAATTGTGGCTAGTTGTAATCAGAGTTACCTTTGAAATAGATCACAACCTCTTGGGAGGAGTGATCATGGGGATGAATACCTAATTTCATGAATGTGTTATTTTCCATGACTTGTCTTTTACACCAATATGTAAATGTTTCTTGAATGATTTTAGCCTGGCCTATTGATTGTTTTCTTTTAAGCAAAGAAAGCTGTTAAGCTGTTATAGGCTGGGCCATCTTCAGTTTCTGACAGCCCAGAAAGAAACATCATTATTCCTTATTATCACCTGTTCTCATTTGCAAAAACTCTTTAGCATATCTGTCTGAAATCTGTTATAAATATTTCTCATTATAGGAGCCCCTGTAACTGCAAATTTCATCACATTCTTTCTCGAAATGAAACATACTATGGTTACTTTTATTTTTTAAAAAATTACAAATATTTTAAAGGATCATAACTGAAAAAGTCCTCAAGGACCATAACTGAAAAAGTTCAATATCAATTTGACAATCTAGCTATTCTATAATTTAATTTGTTTACAATGAAAAAGCCCTGACAAATGTTCCTGCAAAAGGGGAAATGGATCAACCACAAGCTACACCAAATATGCAATGTGGCATATGAAAAACTAGTTTTACTAAAGTTTCAAATATATCAAAACTAAAATAAATGGTATCAACTGCAGACACAAACAAATCCTAAATTGTTGAGTTGATTCTAGAGTGGTATGGAGTTGATTCCCTATATGGAAGTATGCTTTGTTAAAATCTGATAATTCAGGATTTTTTCTTCCCAATGACTAGATTTCCAGTGCTGAAATGTATGAATAAATATTTATTTTCTTCTTTTATTTCTTTACTTGTCCCAGAAATATGAGCAAAGGAATCTATGATCTTATGTTGTTTCTTTTCAGAAGGACCTGCAATCGCTGCATTTCTTTTTAAGATAAAAATAATTCAGGTTGTTCTGATCCACCTTCTGTCACTATGCTATCATGCTGAAATAATTTGTATTTTTTCAATTATTTTCTCTCTTTTTCCTTCCTCACTGATTATATATCACAGTTGGTGCCACACCACTGAGAATGGAGTTTTCTTTAGAACTACCAATCATATGTAATAAATTTTGACCTAATCAAGATGACTTAGGTCACTGGATCTGTTTAAATTCATGGTATTGACACATTAAGACAGCCTGTCCCAACCTTTAATATCCAGATATGTCAGGTTAAAATTCCCATCATGCCCAAGATGATTATATAATTTGCTATTTTTAAAGGGTACAAGATTTGTGAAAGCAGTTGTAAATGGGCCAGCATTGAATGGGGTTGTATGCTGAAGCTCTGAAATTTTGCAAGCCTCTTTTTTTTCAGTTCTTGTTGATTTT
Organism: Azemiops feae; assembly: GCA_023970755.1. Classification (NCBI taxonomy): domain Eukaryota; kingdom Metazoa; phylum Chordata; class Lepidosauria; order Squamata; family Viperidae; genus Azemiops; species Azemiops feae. The sequence goes on from JALGBA010000153.1 coordinate 78,295, forward strand.
GTTTAGTTTCTTTTTACAACAGTCAAGTATATTGCAAGTAAATTGGCTGCAATTTTCTTTTTCAGTTTCCTTTCTGCCTCAGTTTCCTTTCCCACCTTCAAAGAGGTGAAGCACTCCTCAAGTGGATGAAATAAGCTATTTCTGGTCCACATATGCACAGCTCATTATATCTCTTGACGACTTTTGTCAGTAATCCATTTCTGTCAATAATGTTACGCTTCGGTGCACCGTTCATTAAAATTCCATTATAGGGCATTAAAGGTTTGACAGATTTGGGACCTGTCATCCAATCAACTCAACATCACCTATTTGCTTTCAAATCTGATATTGTCATCTGTTTTGATGGTGCTGAAAACATTGCTTTCTGTTCTTTCTAAATTATCCAAGGCAAAAAGCTTTACTGTAACCATAAAATCAGTTTTATCATAGTAGAGTCACTTGCCTTGTGTCCATGTTGCCATTTTGGCAATAATATGTAAGTGGCTTGTCATTCTTCTGGGAATTTTTATTTCATTGTTTTACTTCACACACTACCCTATTCTCTGGGGTTTTGTGGTGGTCTTCCATCAACTATTACTTAGGCAAAAATGTAAGCTCTTAAATAAATGGTGGTATCCCCATGTATCTTCACTGCACTGAATTTAATATATAAGAAGAAATTATAAATGTAATTCCCTTCCCTTCCCTTCCCTCAGATTTCAGAAAAGCAAGAAAGCAAAGCCACAATAGATGAAACAATTTAGGTATGCATTTTAATGAATGCAAGAATTCACACTATGATCAAGTCTTAGCCTTGGTCTCATACCCAGAAAAATGAAATCCATCTTCATAGCCACCCAAAACTATTAAGATCTGCCCTTGCCTCTTCTTGAAAGCCCTAACCAGAAAAATTAGCATCCCTATTTGTCAAGCTTCTTTAACCTAATCTTTTTGAGGAGAAATGAAATAAAGATGCTGAACATCTTTTCATATTAATATTGTCTCTAGCATTTGAGAAATTAAAAGGAATCAAAGAAATCTACCTCTCTGGAGAAGTTGACTGTACAGTAAGTGAGGTGTGAATGCCTTTTCTTTTATATCATATCTCTTTCCCCACTATCACAGCCTGTTTTACACATCCTTTACAAAACTCCAAATGACCAAGAAGCAACTGATTTTTTGTTTTAATTGTTTTATTGCATTATAAGATAATATAAGATAACATATTTATATTATATAATACAGATATTAAATGCAATATAAACTAAAAAATTTGACACTATAATAATTTAAATTACTTACAGCTTTAAAGATAAAGAACAACTTTATACCCTATGATTCTGAGAGGCTAGTGTACAATTAAGACCAAGTGCAGCATTGACAAGCTATTGTAAAATGCCTTGAATTATTTCATCCTAAAATTATACTGTATATATAAAAGAACAAAACAAAACTAAGAGAAAAGAAGCAAAATAAAATAAAACAGCTTGACTCTCAATGACTCTGGATGGCTTACAACAATCAAAGGAAGAAATTACAGCGAAAGCAATACAATTTAAGAAAAAAGAGAAAAGATGGCAAGCATGATGAATTGAAGGGACTCATTCTCCCTCACTATAAAACCTAACTGAAGAGCCAGATCTTCGCTACTCTTCTAAGTGACAGCAGAGTGGGGACCATCCAGATCTCAGGGGAACCTTGTTCCAGAGGGCAAGAACTGCTGTAGAGAAAGTGCACTTCCAGACTCCGAAGAGATTATGTTACTTAGCACATCAATCCTGCAGGATTGAATCAACAAGGCTGTTGCTATGAGAGTCAGGTGGTCCCTCAAGTAAACAGGCCCTAGGCCAGTGATGGCGAACTGTTTAGACACTGAGTGCCCAAAAACTGCCCCGCCCCTGCCCCACCCCCTGCCCCCTGCCCCACCCCCTGCCCCACCTGCTCTTCCCCCCACCCTGCCCGCCTGCAGAGTCACCACCTCCAACGGCCCACCACAGCAGATCATCCAGGCGGCCCTGCAGCGCCATGGTGGCCACGCCCTCTGCCCGCATACCACAGCATCATCTGCGCACAATGGGGCATGAGGGCAGAGTCTTGTACTGCTGCCCGGCTGCCATGTTCTTGGCTGTGGTGCTCTGCACGGGCCACCCCTGGGGGCAACTCTCCTCCGCGGGGCTGCTGGTGGTGAGGGGGCCATGGGGGGAGGTGGGGCTGGAGCTATGGCACGCGTGCCCACAGAGAGGGCTCTGCATGCCGCCTCTGGCACGTGTGCCATAGGTTCGCCACTACTGCCCTAGGCCATGTAAGGGTGTGTATTTTCCTTGCTGTTTGATGAATTGCATATATGGAAGTCATTCTTGCTGCCAACTGATTTTTGTTGCCCAAATTGGTCAACCTATTTCACTTACTACTGCATCTTTTAAAAGTCCCGATGTTTGAGAATATTACAGACGTGACCTCATTTTCAGTTCACAATGGAGGCAACATATTGTTTCCGTATTAAGCAAGTTATTTATGAATAGCCTTAAACCATAGGGATTATTTATTTTCCTTTTTTGATATCTGAAATTAGTAATGGAACAAGAAGGAATCCTGCCAGAAAGATCCATTTACTGTCAACAACGGAAACAAACTGAGTAGCTATCCCTATGATTTGCATATTGTGTGAATTGGGTATTATGTGTAGCATAAAGGTGGTTAAGTATGTACTGGAATAAAGGTGAGGTATGCGCATTGATTTCAAGTCCTCAAATACATTTTTTAAAGAATTGCATTCAATTCCAATTCTTTGCTTTTCAGTATCAAATGGTTTGTGTGATTTTATTGGCTTTTATCAGTTTGTTATTATTTACATTTTATTTTCATTACCCATCTTGAATGCCCTTTGGACAGAAAATGATGAGGAGGAAGAGAAAGAGGATATCTAAAACACAGAGGACTGAATTCAAGGATTATTTTATGCATCTATGTGAGAATTATTTAATCTGAGAATGCTAGGCATATCTCCCAGAAGATACTGTACATGTGATCTGGTAAGCTACTTTAAGCTGCTACTTTGAGGAAAATGTCAAGACATATATGAAATATTATAGATTGCTATCTCATTACAGTAGCAAAATGTTTTCCTCTCAAGTCAGCATTAGTAAGACAATTACTATTTTGAGAACCTAGGTTTCAAAGTAGGTTCATAGAATACTTTGGAGATAAAGGAGGGCACGAACCCTCTGCAGAAAGTTTAATAGCTCTCTATTTTGTAAGAGTAACTATTAAGTTATACAGTAAGAATTGGAAGTAATATAGCGACCTTATTATTGTAGGCTGTACTTTAAAGAAGGAAACCCTTTATATAGGTAGTCCTTGAGTTACGACCACAATTGAAGCCAAAATTTAGGTTGCTACGTGAAACATTTGTGAAGTGAGTTTGTCCTATTTTATGACTTTACTTGCCACAGTTGTTAAGTGAATCATTGTATTTGTTAAGTTAGTAACATGGTTGTTAAGTGAATCCCGATTCCCCATTGCTTGCCAGAAGGTCAAAAAAAGGTGATCACATGACCCTGGGACACTACAACTGTCATAAATATGAACCACTTGCCAAACATCTGAATTTTGATCATGTGACCCTAGGGATGCTGCAGTGGTCGTGAGTGTGAAAAGTGGTCATAAGACACTTTTTTCAGTGCTGCTGTAACTTTGAACACTCACTAAATTAACTGTTGTAAGTCGAGGATTACCTGTATTTAATTATTATTGTTCATGCAATTTAAAGACTGAAATAAATTTCTGGGTTTCTGGGATATGTCTCTGTGTGTATGTGTATATATTGACTGTTGTTTTTATCAGGCACATACTCAGTGTTTGTATCTCTGTGCATAGGAGACTGAATAACTGATAGTACTTGGGTGTTGCAGAGGGTGACAAAAGAGAGATAGATCCTCTGCCATAAGTTAAGGACATTATTTTGTGGCCAATAAATTGAAGCAAGTTGTTACTATTTAGTAAAGACAATGCATATTGCAAGTGGATTGTCATGTCCAAAGTGGCTAATAATATAACTAATTCATACCTTCTGAGCAATTTGCTAGTTCTGCAGGATTCACTTTCTGCCTCTCACTTACAGTTTAAGGATGGTGGCTATATTTTGTGACTTTCTTTATTCTTTCTGTTAGCTGCTTTGGAACAGTCAGTGGGAAAAGGAAAGCACTGTTGTATTTGTGTGATACTAGGATTGACTACAGTACTACTCTATAACTCTAACTATGAGAAATGTTCCAGAATTGAGAAGAATGAAAGTTGCAAGAAAAAGGAAAGAAAATAATTTTTCATTTGGTGGTGACGGTAGAGTTAATAATAATAATAATAATAATAATAATAAAGTTGGAAGGGACCTTGGAGGTCATCAAGTCCAACCCCCTGCTCAGGCAGGTAACCCTATACCATTTCGGACAAATGGCTGTCCAGTTTCTTCTTAAAAATACTTCTTCACGTGAAGTATTAATACCACTTTACAATGCCTTGGTAAGGCCACACTTGGAATACTGCATCCAGTTTTGGTCACCACGATGTAAAAAAGATGTTGAGACTCTAGAAAGAGTGCAGAGAAGGGCAACAAAGATGATTAGGGGACTGGAGGCTAAAACATATAAGGAACGGTTGCTGGAATTCGGTATGTCTAGTTTAATGAAAAGAAGGACTAGGGGTGACATGATAGCAGTATTCCAATATCTCAGGGGTTGCCACAAAGAAGAGGGAGTCAAG
>JALGBA010000154.1:0-15040 GCA_023970755.1 Azemiops feae
GCAGCTGAAAAAGTAGCTGAGGCCCTCCTAATTGTATCTATTGCATTTGAACTGCCCAGTGCTTGCTGGGAAGTGCTACAACTGTAGGTTTGTGGTGGGTGCAGCTGAAAAAGTAGCTGAGGCCCTCCTAATTGTATCTATTGCATTTGAACTGCCCAGTACTTGCTGGGAGGTGCTACAGCTGTACGTTTGTGGGGGTTGCAGCTGAAAATGTAGCTGAGGCCCTCCTGATTGGATCTATCGCATTTGAACTGCCCAGTGCTTGCTGGGAGATGCTACAATTGTACGATTGTGGGGGCTGCAGCTGAAAAAGTAGCTGAGGCCCTCCTGATTGGATCTATTGCATTTGAACTGCCCAGTGCTTTCTGGGAGGTGCTACAACTGTAGGTTTGTGGGGGGTGCAGCTGAAAAAGTAGCTGAGGCCCTCCTGATTGTATCTATTGCATTTGAACTGCCCAGTGCTTGCTGGGAGGTGCTACAGTGTACGTTTGAGGGGGGTGCAGCTGAAAAAGTAGCTGAGGCCCTCCTGATTGTATCTATTGCATTTGAACTGCCCAGGGCTTGCTGGGAGGTGCTACAACTGTAGGTTTGTGGGGGGTGCAGCTGAAAAAGTTGCTTGATGCCCTACTGATTGGATTCTATTGCATTGAACTGCCCAGTGCTTGCTGGGAGTTCTACACTGTAAACTTGGAGGTGGGTGCACTTGAAAACGTAGCTGGGTCCCTCCTGATTGGTTCTATTGCATTTGAACTGCCCAGTGCTTGCTGGGAGGTGCTACAACTGTACGTTTGAGGGGGGTGCAGTTGAAAAAGTAGCTGAGGCCCTCCTGATTGTATCTATTGCATTTGAACTGCCCAGTGCTTGCTGGGAGGTGCTACAACTGTATTTTTTTTGTGGGTGCAGCTGAAAAAGTAGCTGAGGCCCTCCTGATTGGATCTATTACATTTGAACTGCCCGGTGCTTGCTGGGAGGTGCCACAACTGTACGTTTCTGGGGGGTGCAGCTGAAAAAGTAGCTGAGGCCCTCCTAATTGTATCTATTGCATTTGAACTGCCCATTGCTTGCTGGGAGGTGCTACAACTGTACGTTTGTGGGAGTTGAAGCTGAAAATGTAGCTGAGGCCCTCCTGATTTTATCTATCGCATTTGAACCCAGTGCTTGCTGGGAGGTGCTACAACTGTACGTTTGTGGGGGGTGCAGCTGAAAAAGTAGCTGAGGCCCTCCTGATTGGATCTATTGCATTTGAACTGCCCAGTGCTTGCTGGGAGGTGCTACAACTGTAGGTTTGTGGGAGGTGCAGCTGAAAAAGTAGGTGAGGCCCTCCTGATTGTATCTATTGCATTTGAACTGCCCAGGGCTTGCTGGGAGGTGCTACAACTGTAGGTTTGTGGGGGGTGCAGCTGAAAACGTAGCTGAGGCCCTCCTGATTGTATCTATTGCATCTGAACTGCCCAGGGCTTGCTGGGAGGTGCTACAACTGTAGTTTTGTGGGGGGTGCAGCTGAAAACGTAGCTGAGGCCCTCCTGATTGTATCTATTGCATTTGAACTGCCCAGGGCTTGCTGGGAGGTGCTACAACTGTAGGTTTGTGGGGGGTGCAGCTGAAAAAGTAGTTGATTGGATCTATTGCATTTGAACTGCCCAGGTGCTACAACTGTAGGTTTGTGGGGGGTGCAGCTGAAAAAGTAGCTGAGGCCCTCCTGATTGGATCTATTGCATTTGAACTGCCCAGTGCTTGCTGGGAGGTGCTACAACTGTAGGTTTGTGGGGGGTGCAGCTGAAAAAGTAGTTGAGGCCCTCTTGATTGGATCTATTGCATTTGAACTGCCCAGTACTTGCTGGGAGGTGCTACAACTGTAGGTTTGTGGGGGGTGCAGCTGAAAAAGTAGCTGAGGCCCTCCTGATTGTATCTATTGCATTTGAACTGCCCAGGGCTTGCTGGGAGGTGCTACAACTGTAGGTTTGTGGGAGGTGCAGCTGAAAAAGTAGCTGAGGCCCTCCTGATTGTATCTATTGCATTTGAACTGCCCAGGGCTTGCTGGGAGGTGCTACAACTGTATGTTTGTGGGGGGTGCAGCTGAAAACGTAGCTGAGGCCCTCCTGATTGTATCTATTGCATCTGAACTGCCCAGGGCTTGCTGGGAGGTGCTACAACTGTAGGTTTGTGGGGGGTGCAGCTGAAAAAGTAGCTGAGGCCCTCCTGATTGTATCTATTGCATTTGAACTGCCCAGGGCTTGCTGGGAGATGCTACAACTGTAGGTTTGTGGGAGGTGCTAAAAAGTAGCTGAGGCCCTCCTGATTGTATCTATCATTTGAACTGCCAGTGCTTGCTGGGAGGTGCGTACGTTTGAGGGGAGTGCAGCTGAAAAAGTAGCTGAGGCCCTCCTGATTGGATCTATTGCATTTGAACTGCCCAGTGCTTGCTGGGAGGTGCTACAACTATAGGTTTGTGGGGGGTATAGCTTAAAAAGTAGCTGAGGCCCTCCTGATTGGATCTATTGCATTTGAACTAGCCAGTGCTTGCTGGGAGGTGCTACAACTGTAGGTTTGTGGGGGGTGCAGCTGAAAAAGTAGCTGAGGCCCTCCTGATTGGATCTATTGCATTTGAACTGCCCAGTGCTTGCTGGGAGTTGCTACACTGTACGTTTGAGGGGGGTGCAGCTGAAAAAGTAGCTGAGGCCCTCCTGATTGGATCTATTGCATTTGAACTGCCCAGTGCTTGCTGGGAGGTGCTACAACTGTACGTTTGAGGGGGGTGCAGCTGAAAAAGTAGCTGAAGTCCTCCTGATTGTATCTATTGCATTTGAAGTGCCCAGTGCTTGCTGGGAGGTGCTACAACTGTACGTTTTTGCGGGTTGCAGCTGAAAAAGTAGCTGAGGCCCTTCTGATTGTATATATTGCATTTGAACTTCCCAGTGCTTGCTGGGAGATGCTACAATTGTACGATTGTGGGGGCTGCAGCTGAAAAAGTAGCTGAGGCACTCCTGATTGGATCTATTGCATTTGAACTGCCCAGTGCTTGCTGGGAGGTGTGGGAGTAATGTCCTTATAGCCCACGTGTAGGCTGCCATGCAGCTGAACCACATGGACGGAAACAGGACAAAGGAGAACTTTGAGCTATAATCCCATTGAAAACTCCTCCCAGTCACAAAATTGTGCTCTCTCTCACGTACTCATATGTTAATAGGTTATCCCTCCTACTTGTTTCCTGTACACACCCACATTTTGCTGAGCTAATAAAAGAGATTCCCTGACTTTTGTCCTGGGTCTCTCATCCCGAGGAAAAACTCTGCGTGGTGTTATTTCTTCACTGTTTCGGCTAAATTTCATGAGAGGCCCTCTGGAAGCGGAAAAACCGCAACTGGTGACCCCGACGTGATCACTAATAAAGTGATACGTTCCTTCGACCTCCTACTACTCATCGCCCGGACGAGGCTTAGTGCACTTCAGATATCGTTGGTAAAGACGGCTATTTTTTCGTGAGTAATGGGGGGAAAATTTTCTAAGACGCAGGCCGTGCATCTGCAAGAACTTAGAGAATTAACGAAGTCTACAAATTTTATTCTCAAAAACAGCGGTAAATTATTGCCTGTTTTGAGTAAATCTGATTTGGTTAATTTATTATGTTATATTTGGGAAAAATATCCGGCATATCCGGAAAAGGGCTCACTTAAAGTGACTACATGGAGTAAATTAGGTATCTCTTTCCATGAGCACCCCAGAGCTCCTGCACAAATGCTATCATCATGGCGAATTGTTCTGGAATGCCTCAAAGTCCATGAACAAGGGCTCACGGAGACATTGGGCTCTGTGACCCCCCCACCGCCTTACAAGAGACAAATTTCACAAGGCAATGAGGCATTTCCTCTTACCTCCCCCTCCTCACCATCTCCTCCATCCCCCCCCTCTCAGTTCCTCTTTCTGCTGATCTTTCTATTGTTCCTCCTGCAGCTCCTCCCATGAGTGCTGTTGCTACTACCATGGCTGAAGTTCGAAGTCAGGGTTTGCTTGATATTGATGAATTGTCTGAGTGTTCTGCATTTCCTGTCTCTTTTGTTCACAATGCTGTGGGCGCTATAAAGGTCTTTTTGGTGCCCTAGGGACCTTCTGCTCTTCCTGGAGAGGCTAATTCTTTTGCTTCTCCACAGCCATTGTACACCCCCATAAGGCAAATTTTAGAGGAACAATTGGGATGCTTTGAAACTTCAAGTGGCTGTTAAGTTTAACCCTGTCAGACAATGTCTGGTGGTGCTTTGTGTTGATGTGTGTTTTGTTTTATATATGTTTAACTCCTAGAATGTTAAGCTTGGACTTGGAATGGTGAGAAAAATAGGAGATGGTTAAAGGGCCCTATAAAAACCACATGTTTGGTTGGAATCATCTCATGATTTTTCTCGCTTCTTGCAGGACAAGCCATATGTCTAAATAAATGTTGTTTTAATGGTATTTGTGTATATATGTCTGTCTGTGTTGTTCTGTGTTATTTCCAAGACTTGGAAAAGGGTTAAAACCCTCTTTGATAACAACAAACAAAAAGGCCTTAATTAAAAATAAAAAGTGTGCTTGGAAACGAATGAAATGAAATATTTGTATGTGAAATGGTGTAAGCAAACAGAATGGAAGTGAATGAGTTAATTTGCTGGTGTAAATGTGTGTGTGTTAGCCCTCACCCCTCCACCCATCCCACGCTGTGAAAGGAACAGTAAAACTGTAGTTTTTATTGTAGTAAAATGGGAACGCAATAGCAAGAGTTTCCATGAGAAAAGTTTTATGGAGGGTGGTGAGATTTTTGTAAAATTTCTTTTTCTTCCCCCCCCCTCCTGACTCTTTTGTTTTTCGCTGGCTGTATTGCTTTAAGAGCGAAGGACAGGCAGACAGAGGAGGGGGGGCAGCTGTTCGTTTTAACTATTTTTTTTTCTTCTTCCTCTGCCTAGAAGTCTGGGTTGAGGAAGGGGGGTGGATGTGAAATTTAATGCCCATTCTTGCAGTTTCAGCTTGCAATTTTTTTTTACTCGAAAGAGGTGACAGTAATTGTTGGGCAATTCTTTTGCAAATTTTTGAGTTTTAAATTGTTTAGTTAGACATATACATCCATCAACCAAAAGAAATGACTCTGAATTGTTTTGCTTAGATTTGTAAATGTTTTCCCTATTTAATGGAAATTTGTTTCATCTGAATGGAATTTGATTAAATTGGAACCCCAAAAATACAATCTAATTGGCTTTTTGAAATACAAAATGATTCAAGTATCTATGGATTGTAAGTTGCCTTGGAAAAGATACAGTTACACTTTATCTTTATTTAGGGCATAAAATGTTGCAATCTTATTCTGTTCCAGTTTTTGTTATAAACAAGAAATCAGGCAAATGGCGTTTCCTCCATGATTTATGTACAGTGAATACTGTTTTACAACCTATGGGAGCACTGTAATACGGCCTCCCAAACCCAAATTTAATTCCAAAAGATTTTGACTTAATGATAATTGACTTAAAGGATTGTTTTTTTTCCATTCTTTTGCATCAACAGGATAAACATTTATTTGCTTTTACAGTGCCTGAGTTGAATAATTCTCAACCAACTCAGCGCTACCAATGGAAGGTTTTACCACAGGGCATGCTAAATAGCCCTACAATGTGTCAGTTTTTTGTTTCCCATGTTTTGCAACCATATCGGGACCTTCATCCCTCCTTTTTGGTTCACCATTACATGGATGATATTTTGGTCGCAGCACCAGGCCCAAAGGGTACTGTTTTTGCAACTTTGCCAACCCTCACAACAATTTTGCAAAAAGGAGGTTTGCACATTGCTCCTGACAAGGTCCAAACCTCCCCTCCTTTTCAATATTTGGGCCATAAATTATTGGCCTCCCATGCTGCACCACTTTTTCCCTTATTAAAATTACCACACCAACCAACTTTACTTCAATTACAGCAATATTTAGCTGCTATTAATTGGATTCGACCTTATATAGGTCTCACCACTTTTCAATTATCACCTCTTTTTTCAGCCTTAACCAAAGGCAAACATCCTGCAGATGTTATTCCACTGCAGGACAGTCATTTAAAAGTGATTCAATTGGTCAACCAAGCCCTACAAATTCAGTGGGTTGACCGAATGACCCCAAACATTCCCTTTTCTCTTTTATTGTGTAATACTATTTCTTTACCTACATGTGCTATTGTCCAAACTATTCCCTCCTTGCTGATTCTAGAATGGCTTCACCTCCCTCACACTCCTAGAAACACAATTAGTCAAAAACCTTTTCAATTTGCCTCTCTCATCTCTAAGGCTCGCCTTCGAGCAAAAGCCCTTGCAGGAATAGAACCTTCTGTCCTATATGTACCATGTTCTCTCACTACATGGGAAACCATCTATTCTAACTCTGAAGCCTTGCAGCTTGCTCTCACTGAGTGGCCTGGAAAGATATCCTGCCACCCTCCTGCTGATCCTCGCATTCAGCTCCTACAAAATATCCCTGTTTCATGGGATACCCAATTACTACGCTTTCCAATCCCACATGCTGTCACACTCTTTGCAGATGGCAGTAAACAATTTGGTGCTTGTGCCTGGTATATTCATGACCAATGGCACACAAAAATAACGCCACCCCAACGGTCTGCTCAGCGTGCGGAACTAGCCGCTGCCATTCTAGCTTTTCAAACATTTTCCACTCAACCTATAAATCTCATTCTTGACAGTCTCTATGTCACTCAAATTGTCACCACTATTTTTCAATCATACCTTTCTCCATCCCTGGACCCTGATTTAACTTCTTTATTTTCCACCCTACAAACTGTAATATCCAACAGGAAACATCCTTACTTTGTAACACACATAAGAAGCCACCAGCCTTTTCCTGGCTTCTTGCAAAAAGGAAATGATATTGCAGACGCTGCAGCCTCTGCTACCTGCCTCATGTCTCTTTCTCCTGTCTCCCCTTGGGACAGTCATGCTTATTTCCATCAAATTAAAAAAGCACTTGTGAAACAATTTGGACTAACCACTGCAGAAGCAACTGCTATTCTCCAGCAGTGTGCCACTTGCAGCAAGCAGGCTCACTCGCTCCCAATGGGGGTTAACCCCAGAGGAACCGAGTGCTGCCAAATCTGGCAAATGGATGTTACACAATATGCCCCATTTGCCCCATGGAAATATCTTCATGTTTCCATAGACACCTTCTCTGGCTTCATCATTGCAACCCCTCAACGAGGTGAAGCCACTAAGCATGTCATTAATCATTGTATTCGTTCATTTGCAACGTTGGGATGCCCAAAAGAACTTAAAACAGACAATGGTCCTGCTTACACAGGAGCAGTTTTTGCTGCCTTTTGTAATCAGTGGTCAATTGTTCACAAATTTGGAATACCTTACAATTCCCAGGGCCAAGCTCTGGTTGAACGTGCCAACCAGACGTTAAAACATGCGCTGGAAAAATATAATCAGACACAGGGGAAAACTCCCCCTAGCCTCCCAGCTTTGCAAAACAGGCTTCACCTGTGTTTATACACCATTAACTTCCTGAACCTGACGGGCACTCCTCCATCATCCGCAGCAACTCGTCACTTCTCTGCTTCTCCTGCTGCAGCAACATCCAAACCACTGGTGTACTTCAAACGTCTTCCTGACCCCACCTGGAAAGGCCCTGCTGAACTCATCACCTGGGGACGAGGTTACGCCGCCATCCAAACCAACGGTGAGACTTTGTGGGTCCCTGGTCGACACATCCGTCCCTATCATTCCAAAACAAAAACAGAGGACCTTTCCCCATCTGATGTTAACAACTTGGGTTAACTTGGGACCCACTTGGGAAACCATACCATGGCAAAACGAGTGATGTGCCTGGGTCTAGGACTGACACTGATAATGAAAGCCCTGATGTATAAGATGGATCTGGATCAAGGAATTCCTGAGCAGGGAGCATGGCAAGATAACACCTACATAAAAGACATTGGTCAACTGGCTGTGGCAATGAACAAGACAAATTGCTGGATGTGTATGCACATCCCACCACAAGGAACACAAGGTTTGATGGTGCAAGCAGTCCCTTTGAATAACGCCAGCTGGCTAACCTATGACAACACCGCACAGCCCATTAAACGATTATCAAACAAGAAAGGGATGGTTCTAGCGATTGGTCATAGGTTGCAGGAAAAGGCAGAGATTTGTTTTGAATACAAACCTGGTGATAGTACAAACAGCATCAAATTAGGGGTTTATCCTTTTTGTAATAAAGTCATACAGATTACTTCCCAAATGACTCGTAACGGGACTAACCCCAATGGAACAGTAAAAATATTAAAGGAACAGATCCACAACTACACACAGTATCAATGTATATATCAGATGTATACTTGTAATACTGGAGTCCAATCTGAAGGAAGTTGCTCTCCACCATGCCCTGTTAACACCTCAGCCAATGACATGTTTCATAAGCAATGCGGACAATATAATGTTTCCAACAGCAAGGTCATGACATGTCGATGGATTTCCTCTATAGTCAAGTTGATTGAGTCACCAGATAACTCCACATTTCCTATCATTGATCATGGACTATGGTTTTTGTGTGGCCGACGAGCATATTCACATGTCCCACCAAGGTGGTCTGGCTGTTGTACCTTGGGATATGTATTACCATCTCTGCTGGTCTCTGACACCCTGCCTGTTGGACGTCTTCGCAATAGGAGGGAGGATATTAAGTCTCCATTAAATTTAAACTGGGGCGTTGCTATTGCTCGTGGGATGATACCACCACTAGGGATCGCTATGAACTATAGGGATCTGCATGCTTTAAATAATTGGACTGTTGTAATGTTTAATGATACCATTAATGCACTCAAATTAGTAACTAAGGAATTGACTGAGGTTAGAGAAGTAGTATTGCAAAATAGGTATGCCTTGGATTTTATGTTAGCTTCTAAAGGTGGCGTCTGTGCACTGATCCACTCCCATTGTTGTGTATACATCCATGACTATAAAATGAATATCACCCACACGATACTACACATGGAAGACATGATCTACAACAACCCCCTTCAGACCAACGGCCCAGATGCCCTGGACATATGGGGGGCATTGTGGTCCTGGTTACCGGACGGCTCTTGGCTGCGCTCTCTGATTCCTACAATAATAACCATAATCATTCTTCTGGTTATGTTGTGTTGTTGCATTCAATGTCTTCCTTCCCTACTGCAGACATGTAAAGGTCTTTTACCTTCCCAAAGAAAAGATATGTTTATAGCCGAAAGACAATCACTTTTAAGCCTTGAAGGCCTACGTATTGAAAAAACAAAAACAGAGATGTGGGAGTAATGTCCTTATAGCCCACGTGTAGGCTGCCATGCAGCTGAACCACATGGACGGAAACAGGACAAAGGAGAACTTTGAGCTATAATCCCATTGAAAACTCCTCCCAGTCACAAAATTGTGCTCTCTCTCACGTACTCATATGTTAATAGGTTATCCCTCCTACTTGTTTCCTGTACACACCCACATTTTGCTGAGCTAATAAAAGAGATTCCCTGACTTTTGTCCTGGGTCTCTCATCCCGAGGAAAAACTCTGCGTGGTGTTATTTCTTCACTGTTTCGGCTAAATTTCATGAGAGGCCCTCTGGAAGCGGAAAAACCGCAGGGAGGTGCTACAACTGTAGGTTTGTGAGGGGTGCAGCTGAAAAAGTAGCTGAGGCCCTCCTGATTGTATCTATTGCATTTGAACTGCCCAGTGCTTGCTGGGAGGTGCTACAGTGTACGTTTGAGGGGGGTGCAGCTGAAAAAGTAGCTGAGGCCCTCCTGATTGTATCTATTGCATTTGAACTGCCCAGTGCTTGCTGGGAGGTGCTACAACTATAGGTTTGTGGGGGTGCAGCTGAAAAAGTAGCTGAGGCCCTCCGGATTGGATCTATTGCATTTGAACTAGCCAGTGCTTCCTGGGAGGTGCTACAACTGTAGGTTTGTGGGGGGTGCAGCTGAAAAAGTAGCTGAGGCCCTCCTGATTGGATCTATTGCATTTGAACTGCCCAGTGCTTGCTGGGAGGTGCTACAACTGTACGTTTGAGGGGGGTGCAGCTGAAAAAGTAGCTGAAGTCCTCCTGATTGTATCTATTGCATTTGAAGTGCCAGTGCTTGCTGGGAGGTGCTACAACTGTACGTTTTTGCGGGGCAGCTGAAAAAGTAGCTGAGGCCCTCCTGATTGTATCTATTGCATTTGAACTGCCCCTGCTTGCTGGGAGGTGCTACAATTGTATGTTTGTGGGGGGTGCAGCTGAAAAAGTAGCTGAGGCCCTCCTGATTGGATCTATTGCATTTGAACTAGCCAGTGCTTGCTGGGAGGTGCTACAACTGTAGTTTGTGGGGGGTGCAGCTGAAAAAGTAGCTGAGGCCCTCCTGATTGTATCTATTGCATTTGAACTGCCCAGTGCTTGCTGGGAGGTGCTACAGTGTACGTTTGAGGGGGGTGCAGCTGAAAAAGTAGCTGAGGCCCTCCTGATTGGATCTATTGCATTTGAACTGCCCAGTGCTTGCTGGGAGGTGCTACAACTGTAGGTTTGTGGGGGGTGCAGCTGAAAAAGTAGCTGAGGCCCTCCTGATTGTATCTATTGCATTTGAACTGCCCAGTGCTTGCTGGGAGGTGCTACAACTGTAGGTTTGTGGGGGGTGCAGCTGAAAAAATAGCTGAGGCCCTCCTGATTGTATCTATTGCATCTGAACTGCCCAGGGCTTGCTGGGAGGTGCTACAACTATATGTTTGTGGGGGGTGCAGCTGAAAAAGTAGTTGAGGCCCTCCTGATTGGATCTATTGCATTTGAACTGCCCAGTACTTGCTGGGAGGTGCTACAACTGTAGGTTTGTGTGGGGTGCAGCTGAAAAGGTAGCTGAGGCCCTCCTGATTGTATCTATTGCATTTGACCTGCCCAGTGCTTGCTGGGAGGTGCTACAACTGTATGTTTGTGGGGGGTGCAGCTGAAAATGTAGCTGAGGCCCTCCTGATTGGATCTATAGCATTTGAACTGCCCAGTGCTTGCTGGGAGATGCTACAATTGTACGATTGTGGGGGCTGCAGCTGAAAAAGTAGCTGAGGCCCTCCTGATTGGATCTATTGCATTTGAACTGCCCAGGGCTTGCTGGGAGATGCTACAATTGTACGATTGTGGGGGCTGCAGCTGAAAAAGTAGCTGAGGCCCTCCTGATTGGATCTATTGCATTTGAACTGCCCAGTGCTTGCTGGGAGGTGCTACAACTGTAGGTTTGTGGGGGGTGCAGCTGAAAAAGTAGCTGAGGCCCTCCTGATTGTATCTATTGCATTTGAACGCCCAGTGCTTGCTGGGAGGTGCTCAACCTGTTTTAAACGGTTTTGGGGGGGAAAGGGGGGTGCAGCTGAAAAAGTAGCTGAGGCCCTCCTGATTGGAACTATTGCATTTGAACTAGCCAGTGCTTGCTGGGAGGTGCTACAACTGTAGGTTTGTGGGGGGTGCAGCTGAAAAAGTAGCTGAGGCCCTCCTGATTGGATCTATTGCATTTGAACTAACCAGTGCTTGCTGGGAGGTGCTACAACTGTATGTTTGTGGGGGGTGCAGCTGAAAAGGTAGCTGAGGCCCTCCTGATTGTATCTATTGCATTTGAACTGTCCAGTGCTTGCTGGGAGGTGCTACAACTGTAGGTTTGAGGGGGGTGCAGCTGAAAAAGTAGCTGAGGCCCTCCTGATTGTATCTATTGCATCTGAACTGCCCAGGGCTTGCTGGGAGGTGCTACAACTATATGTTTGTGGAGGGTGCAGCTGAAAAAGTAGTTGAGGCCCTCCTGATTGGATCTATTGCATTTGAACTGCCCAGTACTTGCTGGGAGTTGCTACAACTGTAGGTTTGTGGGGGGTGCAGCTGAAAAGGTAGCTGAGGCCCTCCTGATTGTATCTATTGCATTTGAACTGCCCAGTGCTTGCTGGGAGGTGCTACAGTGTACGTTTGAGGGGGATGCAGCTGAAAAAGTAGCTGACGCCCTCCTGATTGGATCTATTGCATTTGAACTGCCCAGTACTTGCTGGGAGGTGCTACAACTGTAGGTTTGTGGGGGGTGCAGCTGAAAAAGTAGCTGAGGCCCTCCTGATTGGATCTATTGCATTTGCACTAGCCAGTGCTTGCTGGGAGGTGCTACAACTGTAGGTTTGTGGGGAGTGCAGCTGAAAAAGTAGCTGAGGTCCTCCTGATTGGATCTATTGCATTTGAACTGCCCAGTGCTTGCTGTGAGTTGCTACACTGTACGTTTGAGGGGGGTGCAGCTGAAAAAGTAGCTGAGGCCCTCCTGATTGGATCTATTGCATTTGAACTGCCCAGTGCTTGCTGGGAGGTGCTACAACTGTACGTTTTTGCGGGTTGCAGCTGAAAAAGTAGCTGAGGCCCTCCTGATTGGAATCTATTGATTTATTTGAACTGCCAGTGCTTGCTGGGAGGTGTACAACTGTACGTTTTGAGGGGGCGTTGCAGCTGAAAAAGTAGCTGAAGTCATCCTGGCTTGTATCTAAGCATTTGAGTAATTTAGTGCACAAGTGCTTGCTGGGAGTGCTAACAACGTAGTTTGTGGGGGGTGACAGCTGAAAAAGTGCTGAGGGCCCTCCTGATTGGATCTAGTGCATCTGACTGCCCAGTGCTTGCTGGAGATGCTACAATTGTTACGATGTTGGGGGCTGCAGCTGAAAAATTAGCTGAGGCACTCCTGATTGGATCTATTGCATTTGAACTGCCCAGTGCTTGCTGGGAGGTGCTACAACTATAGGTTTGTGGGGGTGCAGCTGAAAAAGTAGCTGAGGCCCTCCGGATTGGATCTATTGCATTTGAACTAGCCAGTGCTTCCTGGGAGGTGCTACAACTGTAGGTTTGTGGGGGGTGCAGCTGAAAAAGTAGCTGAGGCCCTCCTGATTGGATCTATTGCATTTGAACTGCCCAGTGCTTGCTGGGAGGTGCTACAACTGTACGTTTTTGCGGGTTGCAGCTGAAAAAGTAGCTGAGGCCCTCCTGATTGGATCTATTCCATTTGAACTGCCCAGTGCTTGCTGGGAGGTGCTACAACTGTAGGTTTGTGGGGGGTGCAGCTGAAAAGGTAGCTGAGGCCCTCCTGATTGTATATATTCCATTTGAACTGCCCCTGATTGGATCTATTGCATTTGAACTAGCCAGTGCTTGCTGGGAGGTGCTACAACTGTAGGTTTGTGGGGGCTGCAGCTGAAAAAGTAGCTGAGGCCCTCCTGATTGGATCTATTGCATTTGAACTGCCCAGTTCTTGCTGGGAGGTGCTACAACTGTACCTTTGTGGGGGGTGCAGCTGAAAAACTAGCTGAGGCCCTCCTTATTGGATCTATTGCATTTGAACTGCCCAGTGCTTGCTCGGAGGTGCTACACTGTACGTTTGAGGGGGGTGCAGCTGAAAAAGTAGCTGAGGCCCTCCTGATTGGATCTATTGCATTTCAACTGCCCAGTGCTTGCTGGGAGGTGCTACAGTGTACGGTTGGGGGGGGGGTGCAGCTGAAAAAGTAGCTGAAGTCCTCCTGATTGTATCTATTGCATTTGAAGTGCCCAGTGCTTGCTGGGAGGTGCTACAATTGTACGTTTTTGCGGGTTGCAGCTGAAAAAGTAGCTGAGGCCATCCTGATTGTATATATTGCATTTGAACTGCCCCTGCTTGCTGGGAGGTGCTACAACTGTACGTTTGAGGGGGGTGCAGCTGAAAAAGTAGCTGAGGCCCTCCTGATTGGATCAATTGCATTTGAACTGCCCAGTGCTTGCTGGGAGGTGCTACAACTGTAGGTTTGTGGGGGGTGCAGCTGAAAAAGTAGCTGAGGCCCTCCTGATTGGATCTATTGCATTTGAACTGCCCAGTGCTTGCTAGGAGGTGCTACAGTGTACGTTTGAGGGGGGTGCAGCTGAAAAAGTAGCTGAGGCCCTCCTGATTGGATCTATTGCATTTGAACTGCCCAGTGCTTGCTGGGAGGTGCTACAACTGTAGGTTTGTGGGGGGTGCAGCTGCAAAAGTAGCTGAGGCCCTCCTGATTGGATCTATTGCATTTGAACTGCCCAGGGCTTGCTGGGAGGTGCTACAACTGTAGGTTTGTGGGGGGTGCAGCTGAAAAAGTAGCTGAGGCCCTCCTGATTGGATCTATTGCATTTGAACTGCCCAGTGCTTGCTGAGAGGTGCTACAACTGTACGTTTGAGGGGGGCGCAGCTAAAAAAGTAGCTGAGGCCCTCCTGATTGAATCTGTTGCATTTGAACTGCCCAGTGCTTGCTGGGAGGTTCTACAACTGTACGTTTCTGGGGGGCGCAGCTGAAAAAGAAACTGAGGCCCTCCTGATTGGATCTATTGCATTTGAACTGCCCAGTGCATGCTGGGAGGTGCTACAACTGTACGTTTGTGGGGGGTGCAGCTGAAAAAGTAGCTGAGGCCCTCCTGATTGTATCTATTGCATTTGAACTGCCCAGTGCTTGCTGGGAGGTGCTACAACTGTACGTTTGAGGGGGGCGCATCTAAAAAAGTAGCTGAGGCCCTCCTGATTGAATCTGTTGCATTTGAACTGCCCAGTGCTTGCTGGGAGGTGCTACAACTGTACGTTTCTGGGGGGCGCAGCTGAAAAAGAAACTGAGGCCCTCCTGATTGGATCTATTGCATTTGAACTGCCCAGTGCTTGCTGGGAGGTGATACAACTGTAAGCT
Organism: Azemiops feae; assembly: GCA_023970755.1. Taxonomy (NCBI): domain Eukaryota; kingdom Metazoa; phylum Chordata; class Lepidosauria; order Squamata; family Viperidae; genus Azemiops; species Azemiops feae. Next base: position 14,694 of record JALGBA010000154.1, read on the forward strand.
TGTGGGGGGTGCAGCTGAAGAAATAGCTGAGGCCCTCCTGGTTGGATCTATTGCATTTGAACTACCCAGTGCTTGCTGGGAGGTGCTACAACTGTACGTTTGAGGGGGGCGCAGCTAAAAAAGTAGCTGAGGCCCTCCTGATTGGATCTATTGCATTTGAACTGCCCAGTGCTTGCTGGGAGGTGCTACAACTGTAGGTTTGTGGGGGGTGCAGCTGAAAAAGTAGCTGAGGCCCTCCTGGTTGTATCTATTGCATTTGAACTGCCCAGGGCTTGCTGGGAGGTGCTACAACTGTAGGTTTGTGGGGGGTGCAGCTGAAAAAGTAGCTGAGGCCCTCCTGATTGTAT